>JARVGP010000038.1:0-166173 GCA_029876185.1 Mansonella ozzardi | reverse complement strand
TTTTTTTTAAATAAAAAATTTTTTTTTTTTTTTTTTTTTTTTTTTTTTTAAATTTAAACAGTAACTGATTTATGCTACATTCATTCTGCTTTGTTTACAACTACTAAGCTACAGGAACGAAAGGAACAATTATCGGAACTAGAGATGAATATGTTGTCAACATTAAATGAACATGTAGATCTCGAATCAAATGCAACGAGTACTGTATGTGCTGAAGAAGTGGAAGAACCATCTCCGGGTTCAAGACCTTATGAGTCGGAATCAAGATTGAATGAAAATGTAGTCAAGATTGAACCAGGTTCGTATTTATTCAAATGTTTGTTTACATCCTTATTGTCATGTGTCAGCGGTTGGTAATGTAAGTAAATTTTATTTTATTTATTAAGTCTTTCCTTCAATATGTGTAATATTTGTGTTAAATTTAGATGATGATGAAGAGACGATACCGATGGGTAATCTGCGGGATGATCTTGCCCTGAGTGGTGATGAGGATGATTTAGATGTTGAAGATCAAGATTTAGGTATGCCTTGCAGCTGTATTTGGTAATAGCGCAACTTTATTTTCAGTTATCTCATTACGTTATTACTAGTCTCGCATTTGGTAGTGTGAAATTTGTCCTTATGGCTGACGTAACTTTGTGAGACTGGCTTGGTCTACAAATTTTAAAAATCGTTCAAATTTAATTTTTAGGCAGCAGTTGTGATGCACTAGGTGAAGTAAATAGTCAATATAATGCGGAAAATGATTTACTACAATCTCGAATGCATACATCTGGTCAATTGAACGCAGATCTGGCATTGAGTGAGAGTGATGAGGATGAAGATGGGCAGTTCATGGAGGTAAAGAGGCCAAAATTGGAAGATTTTACTACTCTTTGATTATGTCAAGACCATGATTTTTGAATAGAAGTGGAAAATGGTGTTATTATATTTTTTTTTAAATTGAATGTTTATGCATAGATTCTTTTTTTTGTATAAACTAAACGACCCTGTCAGCTATTTGGCTAGGATAGGCCATAAATTTCTCATAAAATACCCTGCGAATTGCTAAAATCTAGTGTTCTTAACAATTGGAATGTGTTTAGTCAGTTTCTTATAAAGGAAACCTGATCATAATAATTAGCTAACTCTAGTGTGCGCCGTCTTAAAATTTTGCTAGAAAATAAATTGATTGATTAGTGGCTCAAAATGAAGAGATTGACGGATGATTTCATTAAATGTTCTGATGTTAATATTCTAGACGTGCTAATACTGTACCTAAAATTTGATTTTCTTTATTTTTTAATTTCCTTTATGTCTTAACGATGTTCTTGATAATTAATAATGAATTGATTATTTGACTCATGAATTTGTGTAGCAATTTCATTTCTGATTGTACTTGATTCTGTTACTAATTTTCTTCACAGAAGTAAAATTACTGTAATTACTGGTATCTAGATATTCTCTTCTGCATTTTTGTTCATATTTGTTTTGAGTGGTAATTTTGTTTTGAGATCTCTTTGCTTTCTGGAAAAAAGTTTTGCAAGAAAAGTTTTTAGTATCGCATAGTTCAGAGAACATTGCATCTGCTTATCCTCAGTTTGAATCCATTGACCAGAATGGCCTATGGCAAATGATTACAAAGAACTATGTAAGTTATATGGAAAACTAGTTTTAAGGATTGCTTAGTGTTAAATCTTCCACTGTTGTGATAACAGTTAGGTCGATGTTTTTGACAAAATTTGTAATGTCACTCTTTATGCATAAATACTGTGGAAAAAAGAATCGTTTAAAGTATTCCATTTTTTTTATTCCACGTTTTTACGGAAAAGTGATGAAAGCACTATTTCTGAAATTAAAAATTTCTGTTGAAGAAATGAACTCTGTAACATTTTGTCGTCATTGTAGCACAGTCGTGATGACAATTCCACAGCGGAATCGTTTTTCGATAATTACTTCTTTGTGTATGTTCATTTCTATGCAGCATTTTCAATTTGAATTGCCCATCCTTTCTTTGCAGTTTGGAGTATTAAGTGGTTTGAGTGTTTCTAATTTTTTCATCCTCTTTTGAAGGGTTTATGCAACACTTCTTTAATACCCATAATTGGATTCTAATGCAATTGACAGAACAATTATGTCTCGAAGATTTGTCGAGACAATGAGAACAACTAGAAAAACTGAACATCTATAGAATTTATTTAAAAAACATGGAAATCTTTAATCAATTTTTATGATGTTTTCATCTTTTCACGCTTACTTAGAATTTGTTGAAGAAATCAGTTCACAAAAAAATAAACGAAAAATTTTGGATTTTTTTATATTAAAAAAAAATAAAGATATCATTTTCTGGAGATTCCCACGCTGATAAATTAGTTGTGAAAGGGATGAGATTCATCTCGTGCTGTTATGTGTTTACTATTAGATGATCTTTAAATGAATGCATGATTCGAGATTTCATAGATTTCACTATTTCAAGCCTAGTATATCTAAGCAAATCAAATTTAAAAAGCTTTGATATTGCAATTAATAGTTAAATAAAGAATTCCGAAAAGGAATGATTAGCAGATTTATTTCATGTAATATAACTGGTTTGTTTTTTAGTACACTCGCACATGAGTTTTGTGTAAGATGAATCATTCTTCTGAACTTTGCTTTTTTGCTATTTGTATACTCAGTATAAAGCAACAAAATCTTTTAAATATTTTCAATACTTTTTAAAAGTCATTTTCGACCTGTAAAATTAGACTGGAAGAGCAAAAAATTGATCAATTTCTATAATTTTTGTAAATAAGAAATATTTCCATTTGTTTGTTGCAATTTCTTCTTCATCGTTTCTAAATGATGCTCATTACTGAAGAATTTATAATGAGCAAAATAATGTTTATCTGTCATTCTTATCGACCCGTTAGAATGAAAACTTGAATGACAAGCAGTTTTATAAGCTCCTTTATCTCAAATCTAAAATTGCATTTCATTTTTCTATTGATTGAAAAATCACATAAATTTTTGAAGCAACAACAATAATAACTTTTATAGCATTTCTTTTATGGCTCATTAGAATTAATAAAAATATCCTCAGCTGTATTTCAAATGTTTTGCTTTTGCAATCGATCATCAATCTTACAACAATTTTCAATTGCACACTCTCTCAACTAGCCTTGACTAGCATTCTCGTATTAGCAATGTTAGCGGAAATGAATAAAATTGCTCCCTTAATTTTTAGTTTAATTATTCCTATGCCATTTCATTCATATTTGTTTGTTTTATATCATGCAATTAATATTTGAAATAGAGAAGCTTTTTGTTAAATTAGACAATGAAAAACTCTTCTTGTTCATCTTATTTCATAGTGTATTCTTTCTATTCGTAATTACTTTATCAAAAACTTTGGAAGGAATTTGCAAATTTTAGAGATTTGTCTATTTCCTTTGCATGATGAAATAAGATAAACAAATTTTAAGTTTTAAGTTTTTAAGCGAATTTCGTTCATCTATTGTCGTAAATACCATGGTAATATGGAAGTAACATCAAAAATTGCAAGAATTAGAAGTGGTAAAAGAGAAATGTAAGTAGTATTTTTATGGGATTAATGTCGATCTTCAGTACTCACAATTAAGTTATGTTTGAACACGCTATATGCTTCAACTTTCAAGTAAGCTAGGAAAACTTAACTGGATATAGATCAATAGATGCTGAATGATCTAGATCATGAACATTATCTGTCAATTGTCATTAGCTTTCATTTTACTGGATAAAGCTGAAATATGAAATCTTTGCCAAGATTGTTGATCATTAAGAGTTGTGATTTCGAGTTACTGATTATTATCTGTAGATAATTTCGCAACTGTGATGATATTGAATTAAAATAATTTTTTACGTAAGATTGGTGTAAACATTGTTTGCTAATATAAATATTGTGGTGTGAGTGCATGCCAAAGCTGAAATTTTGCATTAATTAAATATTAATAAATAAAATTAATACCAGCATATCGATTGGTGTAGATAAAGAAGTTGGGTATTTTTTTTTTTTTTTGATTCAGAAGATGTGCTATGAGTTGGGCGTATCTGTCTTCATAGCGGGTCATACATTTTCGAGAAATTTTATGGAGGATGACAAATCGATAAAGTTAAAATTGCAGCAGTGGAGAGAGGATGCTATGTTGTTGTAACTATTCTATTGCTGTTGAGAGGATAAAATTGGCCTCCTCCATTCTATTCGTTGTTTTATACATTTTTCCAATTTCTTAGGTTTTTATTTCAACGCGAGATCTTATTTCATTACTTTTCATATTTATATTTTTATTGCAACTTAAAAGGAATCAAATTTTCAAACTGATTCATTTTTTTCTGTAATTTAATATGAAAAAATTGAAAGATTCATTTCTTTGACATCCAAGACGATTTTTTTTTATTTTTTTTTGCTTTTCATAAGATTTTTTTAATGCTTTTCTGCAGAATTATTCACTTTCATTTGTTGTATGAACGAAAATAGGTACTGTTATGACAGAGTTTCAAAGTTCTATTTATATACCACTTAATTGTTCCTTCAATATCTTATTAATTAGGTTTCAGGTTTAAATCAGTTTTTAGATCATTCCATCCGATTTTCTTATTACATAATCGATTGCATGATCACCTAGAAGTATCTAAAATAAATAGATAGATTTTTTTCTCGTGGTTAAATATGAGGAGAGACAAGTTTCAATTTATTGGACTTGTGCAGTACCATAGCACGAATGATCTTGCTTATGATATAATGTGGCTCAGTTTTATAGATTTTAAGAATTTTGTGATACGATAATCTGTTGGGAAGTAAGGGATTTTGCCAAATCATTTAATCTGGTGTGTTTGTTATAATGATTTGATGTTTAATGCAGAAACCACATTAATAATGTTGATAATATTGATAAAACAATCGATGTTTTGCAATACTTTTGCACTACAGTATATAGTATAACTTCTACAGTAATGTTCTAGCTGTTTCTGAGTGTTACTTATCTTCTCTCCATTCAGATAAGCAGGACTGAAGATAAGGGTAGTGGAGCAACGTGATGGCTAATGTTCGGTCTCCAGCTGATAGTCCTTCAAGACATATTACTGTTGTTGATGTTTACGATTTGGCTGCTTCAATCGGAAAAGATTTTGAACGTATTATTGATGAGTTTGGTGATGACAGCGTGCGAAAAATTATGCCTAAGGTAAGTTCTCTCTGTATTGAATTTGGATATTCCTTTAAAATTTAGACGATACGTAATTATATTCAAATTTTAAACGAATCATTGATGAATTTGATAATACTATGATTGAGTTTGATAATTTTCCACTGTCTATATCATATCTTTAGCTTAGCACTTCAAAATAAGTTGTTAGTAAATTTTGATTTAAATTTGGGTTTTGATATATTTTATTGAAAATTTTGAAATCGCAAAATAAACAGAAATTGTAGAATAAACGAAATACTTCTTTCAAAAAAAATATATATATATAAATGTAAATGGAATACTTTAAAAAAATATGTAAACTTGGAAGGCCTTTTATCACTATATTGTCATTTTTATCACTATACATTTTCCTTAATAGGGAGTAAATCTTAAAATCTGTGGGAATTTTTCTTCGAAAAGCAATTCATTTGTTTACGCATAATCGTCTATCACACATTTATAAATTTCCATTAATAGAATATCAAATGTCATTCATCTTATCTTTTTTAGAAAGTTCTATTTAAAAAGAAAGTTATGTGATAGATGGAATGACAAATGGGAACCTTCGTTGTTCTTTTGGTATTTTGCTGTTTTAAATCGAGCACTCTTGTAATGATTGACGAGATTTTTCCAAAATATTAAGTCGAAATATTGAGAAGTCTAGAGAAAGCGAATAAAATCTTAGTCGTAATAATGCAACACAACTTTTTTAACATTGTTATTTAGAGGGAAAGAAAGGAATTGAAAATGAGAAGATTCCAAATTGTTAAAAAGCGTCGGATATTGCATGCATAGGGTGGGAGCTGATTAGAAGATTTGATCTTATCAGTGTGCTGAAGTTTCATCCACTAGATATTTTTGCATATTAAAAATTTGAAATTTTTAAATGAAGAAAGTAAACAACAGTTAAGTGAAGATGAATACGCATTTTTGTTTCTTTATAACTATAAATTCTACATTAGTAAATATACCGGGAAATTCGTAGATTCACATCAGCTTTCTAAAAACTTCATTAATTATGTTAATTAGTGATTTTTTAGTTGATTTGTCCTAAGTGGTATATTTTTAAATTACCTCTATTTTCTTACTATCTTCTTCATTACTGTTTATCTTTTTGTCTTTAAATTATTTCTGTATAATAGTTTCATTATTCCAGTGATAACATAGCTATCTAATTCAACGATATGAGAAATCTCGCACTGCCGGAAAAAGTGTTCATAGTATAGTGTGAAATAAATTTAATTTTTTTTGAGAAATAGTTGACATCACTGATAGTGTCATACATTTTTGTTCGTTTTATTCTTTCACGGATTCAATTTTGCTACCAAAAATTGATACTATTGTTATATTATTTACAGGTAATTTCGGCACTCGAAACACTCGAATCACTTGCTAACCACAATGAAAAAGAAAATGAAGAAATTTCCATTTTGAAGAAAGCAGTTGAAAGGTTGGAAAACGATAAGCAAATGAAGCAGCAGGATCGAATTAAATTTGAATTGGTAATCATTCTGTTTTCAGCAGTAGTGAAACTTTTACATTGTTTATAGGTAATTTCGGCCGCTTATATGAACAGATTCTAAACTTTTATTCATTTTTGTAGTATGGCTAAGTTCATTTAAGAGGTCAAAGTTCCAGTCTTAATTATAATATTATTTCTTGTTAGAAATATGAACTGACATGAGAAATAAACATTAAATTCAGTTTAAGATGGGGGACATTAAAAAATTCATTTTGATGGCTGCTTGTATGAAACAGATTCTAAATTAACTATTGCTTTTGTATTAGTCAAGAATAAAATCAGCAGAAGTTGTCTTAATTTTTATGCAATTGCCATCACTGTTTGATCTTAAGTATTCTTTTATTTCATTTGTCTATATCTAAATATAAGGGCCGTTCACTTTTCATCAGTCCATTCTTTACCGTAATGGTGGTGGAAACAGTAAGGTTTACTGAATTGTTGGTCGTATTTTTTATTCCTAGTTCCGATTTTGTTTTGAATCTTTTTCAGTTTTCCATCATTCTTCCAAGAAAATGAAAGAAAAATAATTCCTGACTATCCTTTATTCCATTTATTCTTTTAGAGAGAAATTATAAATGAATTTTATTCTTTTATCATCATAAAGGTTAAATACGTGAAAGTAACATAAAAGTTGTAGGAATTAGAAGCAGTAGAAGAGAATTATCGAAAAGAAATTGATGATCTATGGTCGATGGTAAAGAATTTGCAATTAGAAAACAAGCATTTATCATCAGCAACAGGAGATGACGCTTCAGCTTTTACTTCTATAAGTAATATTTTTTCAGAATTTTGCAGAAGTTTAAAGGAATAATATATCTTATTGATAGTGGAAAATATCATTTGATAGCGATGACACAATGAGATGTGCCCATGTTCGTTTCATATTTAGTTTGCTTAATCTTGAGCATCACTGGAAAGTCAACCAAGACAACTTTTCCCAACTTTTTTTTGTTAGTTATTAATAAGAGTCGCCTTTTCGTCTAGGTCTATCAAATTTTCACCTGTATTTTTCGAAGGTTATTAAATTTAAGTTTGTCTATTTCAGCAACTCGGGATGAAGATCTAAAAATGTTATTGGAACTACGAGAGCTTTCTACCAAACAGAAAGAGCAAATAAAAGAATTACAAAAAGATATCAGTACTTACGTTTGTGAAGTAGAAAATGTCAGTTACTCTTCATTAGTGTTTGTTCTCATATGAAATTAAAAGAACAAACAGCATCCAGTATCATTTGAGTAACAAGAATCTTCGGAATTTCCAACACATATTTTACCTAAGATTTTTTGAATGTTCAGGATCTACATAATTTTTCCCTTCATTGATCATTTTAGCCTTCATTAGATTTGAAAATAGACCTGAATAGTTTTTGTTGCTGCTTGAAGTATTTATTGTTCTTTTTTTTTTTTTTAAGTATTTTGACAAATCAAAATACTTCAGTGATTCTATAATACTTTTATTATAATAAAAAAAGTTTCTTCCCATTTTATTTATGCATCGTTAATTTTATGCTAGAATCTATAATGCTCCTTTCAGTTGCACAACAATGTTGAAAAGCTGATTCGTCAAAATGAAGAACTTTTGAGGAAGAATGCATCGCTGCAAAAACAGGGGAGAATGTTGGTGGAAGAGAAAAGTGAAATTATTAGAAGACTACAGTTAACTGAAGAAGCTAATATCAAGTTAACAAAATTATTCAAAGATGCTACTCGACAGTGCAAAGATTTGCAGCAGTATCAAATGGTGATTTTTATCTGATTTATGCAAGTTTCTGTAAAAGTTTCCTATTCTGAATACATTGAGGCTATTTGTTTACATTAAAATTTTTTCAATCAACTTGGAAATTTTCGTGCTCAGTTAAGTTTCAGCTCTTTCCAGTTTCATTCAGTTTCGAACAGGACATTTTGTTTAACATTAATCAGTTACACTGCACTTAGCAACTGTAGTTGACGGTAGCAATAGCAGTATTTTTTGCTTTATTTCCAGTTCACTTTTGCTTCTTCTAAGATAAATTCCTGAATTCATCACAAATTTGTGATTTTTTATTCAGTAGGGAAGTTCGGATTACAAATTATTATTATTCTACATAAATTATTTCTTTTAGTCAAGTATTTTTAGGATGATAGTGACAATGCTCCCAGGTTCACTTTGTCAGAGCTTCGTGAAGTGCTGCAAGAGAAAAATTTACTAAAAGGCAAAGTTTTGGAATTGGAAGAGGAGCTCGAACAGTTGCGACCATCACGCGGACGAGAATCTGTTGCAAGTGACTTTAGCAGAGAGTTTGATAGGTATTTTTTTTAATATTTGAAGAATTTTGAAGGAATTCCCTTCACTTTATTTTGAAGGATGGGTTTTTTTCATGATCATTTTACAATGGAATATGTTTGATCTTCAAGTTATAGAAATAAAAACCATTAATTTGTTTTGAATTCTCATTATTGTAATTTTAGGTCTGCTCAAACAGATGAATATGTCGTTTATGGACCAATCAACAGAGAGCCAGAAGAAAAATTATATCCATGGAAGTATGAACGAAAAGAAAGCGGCGTGCGAAAGTTGTATGCTTTACTTTATAAAAAGTTACAGAAAAAGTAACTGTGTTTTTCATTTGTTTCATATGCAGCCTATGGCAGGACGATAAAGATAGTTAACATGAAGTCTTGAGAACCTGCCGATTATTAAAGAACCTCGTGGAAGTTATCAGAAAGGTATTTTGAAACTTTAATTTCGGATCTTTTTGTATAAAACATGAAATTTGGAGTTTGTGGTTTAATTGACCAACATTTTTGATAGTATGCATAAAAAAACTATTGTTTTTCGAGCACTATTTTGCAATATGTTTAGGATTTGAGGAGTGCATTTACAATTTGTTTAATCTAGTTCAGAACTAGGTCCCTAATAAGCCAAATAGTACAAAGTATTTAGACTCAGGTTTTTGATGAAACCTGATGCTGGATAATTTTAGGAGTTGGCTAAAGCTATAAATTTTTTTTCTAATAATGTTTAGCTGTGTTGAAAAGAAAACTTTATAAATTTCAAGTTTATAAAATTTTTGCAGTTTTCGGTTTTTCTTCAATAAAGAAGGCATCAATAGCGGTAGCTGCACCCCTATATACGCCTCCAGCAATCCTATACCGTCAGTGCGCTCGACATCATCGTTTTCTGGTCCAGCAACTTAAATTCATGATTTTCTAGTCATGGCGACCTAATGCACATCTTCTTGATGATTTTACACAATTTAATTTCCCTTGCTTATTATATGCTTCTGCTCTTCGTGTTAATTGTTCCCATTTATTGCTTTTATTTTCTTTATTTGAAAGCGAATGAACTTTTAAACCTTAAAATGTGTAAAATTTTTTGTTTTTTTCATTACCGTAAGTAATCAAATATATTTAATTGAAGCAATTCTACGGGAAAAAACATACAATAGATAAAAATGTTTAAAAGTAATCAAGAAAATAATCATAATATACTTTAACCTAATCAAAAACGTCCTGAGAGGGATTAAGATGATGAGAAAAGATTTGTAGTTGTTCTTGCTGCTTTTATGAGGCCGAATGTTGAACCAAAGAGACTACTGTTTCATTTTACATATGTTTAATTTTCCTGTACATCGCAGAATAAGCTTATTCATACTGTATCTATTTGTGCGTCTTTATTTAATGTATGGTTTCTTATTGCTCGCTATTTCTTGGGTATGTATAAATAAAGGGAAATATTGCTTTTCTTGTGTTTGTATATTGCTAGTTGTAATCAATTCTGATAAATTTGTATTGGTTAGATGGACTGACAAAAATGTCGAAATTTATCTCAAGTGATTTGAAATATAATAAAATATTTCCCGCTTATTACAGCTGAACAAGCTAACTCTAAGCATGGACATAGCGATGATTGTGACTTCGTTTCACTTAGCTCATTCTTTGGTTAAACTAAAATGTGGAAGGTGAGTCTGATTAATTTTTATATTTGAGCCGCGAAACAATAGCACTACGTGTATCCGAATCTTTTTTGGAAATATTAAGATCAACTTGGCCGAGTATTTCGTTCTTCCCGTCTCCCTTCATTATTCTCACCATTCTGATTCGATTCTTCTGAATCGTCTGAATCTGGCGATTCTGCACTTCTGAAAATGAGGTCTATAAAGCACTTGTAAAATAGTGCGGTAGTGTTCAGAATTTTTCATAGGAAGACTACAGGAATTAAATTTGCCCAATTTCGCGCTATAAATTGTGTCAAAGGAATGAATTCCCTCAGTTTCAATTACGACTCACGAAGATGTTTCTTGGTGTCGTTCTGTAGGTGTAAATCTTTGGGTTGGTGCAGTGGACTGGGTACTTGTTTGTGAAGGCGTCCTTCCGAGAGACTGCCTCAAGTTTCTTCCGCCTCTTGATACTGCTATATATCTTCGACCTGGTCTACTAGTGCGCCGTTCTGAAAGACAGCGTTAAATTTGGAGTCATTCATTAAAATTATAATAACGAATTGTCATTATTTTAAGCTCCGGGACTGCCAGTAAGCTGAAACATTCGAAATTATCAAAATACCAATTTCGCTAGGCGGCAATTGGCTAGCAGTATTCGGTGACACCACATTGCTGCTACGACTTTGAAGTGCTGCCAAATCTGTGGAAGGATTACCACCAAATTCTGCGTTCAATTGATCATCAATCATTCTCTCGAAAAATCCTGTGTAGGAAACACATTAGAAAATATCTTGTCAACCTTCAGTTATTTTTGTGAATATTTCCTTCTAATACTCTCATGCATGTCCAGTCGGATATTATTAGATACCATTCATTCTGTTTTTATTTGTCCTCCTGCTTCTTCGGTTAGTCTCCAGTTGCTGTTTTTTCGTTTTGCTACACTTTCTTATTTCTATACCACGTTAAGAACTTTCCAAATTCTATTTTTTCTTATGAATTAGTGCTTCTTCTATATATTTTTATTTCCATTTTATTTACTTGCAATAGTTGCCATCATCATTTCACCAGGATCCTCATTTGGCAGTAATTCAGCTTGGGCAGTTTGTGGTTGCGGAACAGGAGATTCAACGGTTGCTGGTATTTCTGTGGCTTCCTCGGCGGTATCAATATTTTCACTCATAAAAAACCACCAGCCAGGTACCTGGTGCAATTTTTGTCATTAAATCTGGACAATGGAGTTTTTTCGATGTTTTTTCCATAGTTTAGTACAGTTGTTTGTTAGATTTCAAAATTCACGATTTCGAAATTGTTTTTGAAAATCATTTAAAATTAATATTTGTTAGATGATCCATTGAACTGGAAATTACAGATGTGCTTCATTCCCTTTCTTTTTTTTGAATTCCCTTATTATTTCATCATTTTCAAATTTTTGGAAGATAGGACGCATTAAGATTTCAATGCAAGACTAAAGAAAATTTTAATTTAAAAAAAAAAAATTGCTATGGCCTTTTTTCAGGCATGAAATTTCATATTTTTTTCTCTTTCCTTAATTTTAACTATGGGAATGGTTACTGGATGTGGATACTCAGTGTTGAAATGTTTATATGGTTGCACCCAAAACATATGTGACAATAACTCGCAGTGACCATGCATCCATTCTTGTTGATAAAGTGAGTCTCCTCGTTTGCAAAATTTCACCTGCAGTGGAATTTTTAAAACTAAATATCTTTTGACACAATTGGATTTATGCATCATATTCTTTTTTAATTCACAATAATGTGTCGATGTATAACAAAGAGCCAAAGTTAACTTCAAACGTTGGGAAAATTACTTACCTTGAAATGTAACTTTCGAAATTCATCATTCTTCAAATCTTTAGCTACCATATGAGTCGGGTCGTGCAAACACAATTCTTTTAACGTAAGCGGTAGCAATTTTTTCATAAAGTATCGTGTTTCAACAATTTCTGATTCATAAACATACACACAGAGATATTTAGCAGTTAGTTGTTGCAACATTCGACATTCCTGATACAATGGTTTACTGCTAAGTGACAGAAGTGATGGCGGCAACGTTAGTTTGCACAAGCACTTCAAATTGCCTTAAATTTAAATTCTGATTAACAATTTCTAGTTATCACACATGATTGGTTGAATGCATGTTGTGCTCGCTATTGTTAAGTGTTGCAAAATGCCGAAGTGAACAAGATTCAATAACTTGCTCGTTATTCTTCACTCTGAGTAATGTCTATGCGATGCAAAAGTTTCTTAGTTTACTGTAACTGTGGTGACAACTAATATAATGTTACACTAATTCCTCTCTTTCCTTCTTATCAGTTTGACAATAGCCATGAATTATTTCAATTCAAACTTACACAGTGCTCTCAGATAGATGGCACCATCCGGAGTATGTACCAGGGCACCCATAAGGCATAGATATTTTAATGAATTTGAATATTTCCTTGAGATTTTTTCCATGGCAGCTGCAGTTAACGAAACACCCTGAAGCAACAATGGCTGATGATATTACTTTTCTTTGCAAAAAGTTTGTTACTTGTATTAATTTCACTTAGATACATTATCATATCATCATATCATATTCTAAAGCCTCCTTTAGTCTTTATCTATCAAACAGACGATCTAGCATATTTCATTCTTTTGTTCGGTTACTTTTATATTCTTGAAAATTTGATATGAATTTCGTAACCTGTAATTTTAGCATTTTGATGGCGTTTGCTTGCAGAATTTCTATATGTTCGGCAAGAATTATATTGATTGCTTTGCGGGGAGTATCAAACCGTTTCAAAATCCGTAAAGCAGATAATCTTTTGATTGAAAATACTGCTTTGATTTTGTCATATAAGTTCAGTTTTCTGCAGAGCAAACACTATTTGACGATGGGAATCATAAATATAAAAATAAAGCGGTTTGGCAGTATCGAAGTTTGTCATATCAACTAAGTGTAATAACCCAAATCGCTGATAACTTGGTACTGAATAGGCAATAGGATGATTGATTTAACAGTTGACATTTCAAAAATATCAAACAGTGCAATAAAATATTCACAGTTTCAGTGATAATGAGATAACAAATGATTGAAGTTGTATTTTGTAATGACTTGATTACAGTCTATGGGAAATGATAGCGAAGTGATAGCGATTAAGATCTTACTTATCAAAAATATCACATGGTAAAGTAAGTTCTCGAAGGTTTGATAAACATTCGAACGCTGTTGCAGGCATTTTGGTAATATGGTCCATACTACTGATCACAAGCTTTTGGATAAACGGAGAACTGCGAAGCGCATTAGCTAGTTTACTAGTTTCCTAAATGATATTGTTCCAGTTAGATTTCTCCCGGCAAGCCTTTCATTAACTTTTGTAGTCTGAACATTTTTCTTTAAAATACAGCTATTTACGGCAATAATTTATAGAACTTGAGACTTCTTCAAGTGAGTACGAAGACACATGTGGTGTAGTACTTACTCCATTTCTCATGTTGTTATGTACTTCGAGTATGTAACGATCAGAAGCAAGAACAATGCCTGCTGTGTATGCCGTAATACGATTGATATCACTCCACTGCAAAAATCACTTTGTTCTGTTCAATACTTTTCAAATTAATGTTTTATCATTCAAATTATTAGTGCATAACAAACCAAATGTAATAAATTGTACAAGTGCTTATTAATAGCACAGAATCGAGCCCTTTCTTTAGGCGCAAGTTGTTCGAATATTTCCACAATCGTCTCATCCGACAATATTCCATGGAATGCTCTAACAAGCAATTTTTCGTCACAACCGTTCGGCTTCATCATACAAAACAAAAACAAAAATTTGAATCACCAAACACTTTTAAACAACCAGCAACAGCCATTCTTCTCTCATTTCACTTTAATTGCCTCTCTGCAAATTGTAATTTCGATTAAAAATTCAAATGTTCATTAAATGGACTAACCTAACGCAACATTCAAATGACTTTCAGAATTATAATTGATTGTCGTTATTCTTTTTGCTGTAACTTAGCTACGGTAATGCTACCGTTAATAGTATTGACTGTTGTCTCTAACGGAAAAAACCATCGAGTGGGTGATCGTAAATTACTGATTCAACAGGATTCTTCCTGCGTAAGCATAAAGTACAAGCACGATTGCAGATGGATAAATTTTAAAAATGTGCTTGTTCCCATAGTGGTGGAGTATTCAGTTCCCGCTGCTATATTTTTGCTACTGTCTATGATGGAACATATTGTTGTGAAAAGGATAAAATACTTTTTCATTTCTAAGTAAGAAAATACTGAAAGTTTTTGATATATATCAAACATGAAATATACATTGAAATAAAGTGCGATAATTAAAAAATCCATTGGAGAGATTTACGGCAAAAATAAAATCCAAAGCTTTACATTTATCGTTTTTCGGTTTATTAAGTCCCGATCTATACACTAATTAATGCACAGAAGAATAATGCTAACATTATTCGGGATCAAATTTGCATGAATTAATTAACCATTCATTAACTAATTATCAATTAATTATGTGGCGTGTCATTTTGCGTGTTTTTCTTTCAATGAATTTATTTCATATTTTGTATAATATGGTTCTATAAAGGAAACTAAATACATTTTAAATGTAAATAATGTGAAAGTTCATGCAACAATAAAGTCCAGCGATAGTTAATGACAACGGCAGACGTCCCAATTTGCACCATCAATTCTTTAATTCCTCTGCCACCGAATTATTTTTTTTCGAAGATTAACTTCTGATAAGTTTAAAGTTTTGTAAAAGACAAAGTTGTTTTAACAGAATATTGACAAAAAATGAAATACTCTTCTCTTTGTCTCTATTCTTAATCCATCTATTCATTTCTTCTTTATAGTCTCAACTGATAGTCTTGTACACAGCGTGCAGAGAATTTCTTAAATTTAAAACAGAATGCTTAATGTTGCCATGATTTCATTTTTGAAGATTCATATATTCTATCTATTTGGTGAAATGGAGCAGGTACTACATGTCGATTTAATCGAGTAGATACTATAGAGGACAGTAGCTGTCGGAGATATGATCTGGAAGACACCAACTTACGGATTTTGGATACTGGATTTAGTCGAGTAGATACTATCGAACGGACTGCAGCTATGGGAGATATGATCTGAAAGACAACAACTTTCGGATTTTGTATATTCGATTTAGTTGAGGAGATATTAATCGAACGAACTGCAGCCGTCGGAGATACGATTTGGAAGACAGCAACTTTCGGATTGTAAATGCAAGCTATCGGATGAATGTCCACTATTTAACCTTCATATTTTATTTCTGTCTTCCTTTGTTTCTGTCTATTTTTGTCTTTGTAGTATTTGTGTACTTCTATCAGATCATTAATATAACTCCACCGATTTATATTTACTCTCTTGGAGGGACAAACCGGTCACTTAACCATTGTCTTGCTCCAGTTATAACATTTTATGCACACTTCCCGTTTAATTTTCGTTTGTAAACCGGAAGTACCATTGTTTTCTTATTCATTTGTGCGAACAAATGAATCCTGATGAATGCATTGCAGAAAAATGATGATCTGGACAGTATTAAATGTGCTGCTATTGATCATTACGGTTTCTGCCGACAGTTTCTCCTCCGTTGCCTCATTAAAAGCATTGATTGGAGCTGAAAGGGATATCCCGATAATGATTAATGGTTATGTGGAAAAAGAGTTAGAAAGACTCAATTATTTAAAGAGGTAAGCACCTTTGTCATCTTTCGAATTGAATTCAACTCTATTACTATTTATTTCATTTCTTCATTTCAATGTAAAACTTACATAAAAGTCGTAACAGCTTGATTGATGGCTTCTTCTACCATATAGTAATATACTGTAGAGTATATCAAATCGGAAATGCTGCTAAGACTTCCTTTCACTTTCTTCTATACTTGAGGCTAATACTAAATAGAATTTAAACTGATTAAATTTAAAATATCTTGCAATTGATAACTTTCAAAAACTGACTTCGAATCCAGTGAAGTGACAAAAAATAGCGTAAATGAAAGGAGTAACAAGCTCTTGCCCGATGAATAAACTGTGGTCCAGAAAGTCAACTTTCAGAGCAAAGGAACCTTGCTGTACCTTGCCAATGTACCAGTTTTTTTACTTGTTTTCCTTTATCTTTGATGAACATTCAAAACTGTTCAATTTTTTAGAATTTTCTGATTCCGAACATCATGGTACATTTGAAAAGTAGTCTTTCAGTCGTAAAAGTCCTCTATTCATATGTTAAAGCTGGTACAGTTTTCAACAGAGAAATGATTGAATGCACGTTGTGGATAGAAAATACCGAAGACCTAAAACAATTGAGAACTGTTTCTGTTGCACTTCAACACTTGAAATCTATATAATCATTTCACGAGTAATTGATACGAATTCAGATTCGCTCAAAAAATACAAGAACGTAATGATAAAGCTATACGAGATGGTGAGGAAGCGATAACACATCCGATCAATGCCTTTTTGTTGATTAAAGAAATGACGACAGATTGGGATGAAGTCGTAGAATGTATGCACTCCAATTCGGCTAACGATTTCATCCAGAACTTGACTCGCCAGCGAATTATTAAAAATATTAACTATCCTACGGAGGTTTTTTTTCTTCTCTTCAAAATCTTTTTTTGTTTTCAACGAAAACTGACAATTATGATTTAAATTATCATCTGATGAAAATATCATTTGAATTTTATTTTAATTTGTCCAAAGTTATAAAGCGCCCTTCTTTCGTTGCTAATTGTGAATCTCATAATGAACAGTGGAAGCCGAAACTATTTAGTTGCTTGTGGAATTGATTTCTTCGATAAGCTTCTATATTATCCTAGCTACTATTTGATTTGTGTTTAATATGCAGCAAAATAATTAATGGAGTACTTATTATAAAAGTACTATATAGATGGATCTATCAGGCGCAGCACTTGGTTTGTTACGTTTGCAAGACACATATGAAATGGAAACCAAAGATATTGCAGATGGAAAAATTCTGAATTCTAAAATGCGAACAGTTGCTTTGACTGGTTAGTTTTGGTCTGCGAAAACAATGATTTAAAACCACAAAAATACTGATAGTGCTCTCTCTTCCGTATTTTGCTTTCTTCGACAGAGAGAGAGAGAGAGTTAAAAAGCGGAAATATACCGATTTCAGAATTTCGAAAAAGTTACAGCTAGTGACTGTTTTGAAATTGGTCGGGCTGCATACGATGCAGATGACTATTATCATGCCATTTTGTGGATGCAAGAAGCGCAAGAGCGTATTCAGAAGGAAGCTAAAGCAACAGCAGATCCAGAAATCATTCTTGAGTATTTGGCCTTCTCAATGTATAAACAGGGTAATGTGAAACGAGCTTTATTGCTTACGGACGAATTGTATCGCATGAGTAAGCCATTTGTCATTAAGTTTTCTGTTTTGACTGAAAAAGCCTCAGCATCATTAAAATCTAATGCATCAAAAGAGAAATTTTAATGCTTTCTAAAATTTTCGCTTGACTTTTTCCTTTTCAAAGTTTTTTATGTTACCATTTTCAGAGTTTAACTATAGCAGCATGTCGAAATTCTGCTGAGTTCAGATTGAACTGAATTTTTATTGAATGTGTTTTAATTTTTACTTTCCTATTCAATAATCAATAAGCTAAGTTATTTAATAATGAGCTAATTATTATCTAATTCTTGTTGAGAACAAAATATTTTACTGCTCTCATACAAAATAACTACAGATCCGGACCATCCACGAGCCAAAGACAACGTAAGATGGTATGAAGATTTGCTGGAAAACGAGGGAGTCCGACGTGCTGATATGCGACGAAAACTTCCACCGATAAATAATCCACAAAATAGAAATAATTTGGGAAACATATACCAAGCATTATGTCGACAAGAAGTGAACACGGTAAGCTTTCATTGACCGCGTGCTTAGTTTTTCCATGTGAGGAACACCTAAAATTGAATCATAACATTCAAAATCGTTGCCCTGATTCTGTTCAATTCTGTTTAGAATTAACTGTCCGTTAACTTTCTAGTAAGTTTCTTGATATAATGATGTATGACAAATTATTAGATACTTACAATTTTACTCATTCCTAGTATTTGGGTTGATTTTATTAAAGAAAATTGCTAATTTGAATCTTTCGAAATTATTAAAATTATTGTTCGAAACTGGCTGAATTTCGAACAGAACAGCGAGATGCAATCGTCACTGTATTGCTACTACAAAATGGATCGTCCATATTTGCGTCTAGCACCATTCAAGATTGAAATTGTTCACCAAGATCCATTGGTTGCACTGTTTCATAATATAATATCAGATGAGGAATCACAAATTATGGAGAAGCTTGCAATACCCAAGGCATGTTTATTCGTCTTCACTGTCAGAGAAAAGAAAAGTACTTGGCTATGTCCATTTTATATCACGCAGAATCCATATTACAACAATTTCAGTTGAGCCGTTCTGCAGTTTTTAATAAGATGACTGGAAAACTTGAATCGGCTACCTACCGCATTAGCAAGAGGTAAGTGTTTGGATATATGACTTATTCCGTTGTTACAACGAAACAGAATTTGTACTAATTGTAAAACAGACCACTTTTTCCCCATTTTTGATTAATTGATGACAACTTTGTGTTAATTTTTATCTTTTTAATAATCATTTATAAGTAATAAAATGTAAATGGAAAAAATAAATAAAAATGCTTTGCCTATTTGATTAAGGAAGCGAGCGATTTTTGTTTGACTTAAATTTTTACTGGATAAATGATTTCGTTTTCAGTGCCTGGTTGACTTCAGCGGAACATGAAATAATTGAACGCATCAATAGGCGTATTGATTTAGCAACAAATCTCGAATTAGAAACTGCGGAAAAACTTCAAGTCATCAAAATTATGAATTCTTACCATACTAACTTGAGTAGACATTTTTAACAGAATTGCTGATATCACTACATAAATTTTTTAACATCTGATAGGTTACAACAGATAGGACTGTGTGTTCCATAAATTTATTTAAATTCAAAATTTAATATGTTTCAGGTTCAGAATTATGGGATCGGTGGACACTATGAACCTCATTACGATTGCTCACTAGTAAGTGCTACTCTGTTCAGTTCTTCTATCATTATTGTGTCATTATAGATTAATATGATTTTTTAAATGCTTATTCAAAAAATTCTTCAAATGAGAAACTTTAAAATATGATCAGTAGAAACAATATTGGCCATAGAGAAAGAAATATTTTTTAATTGATTTTGCAACAATGTCAAAATGGTGTTCAACTAACATCATTTGAGATTTCTTAATTGATTCACACGCCAAATGTTTTCAGCAAGGCGATCCTCACCAATGGGAAACAGATGGAAACCGGATAGCTACGCTTTTAATCTATGTATTCATTCACTTCTGAACTTAATAATTCAAAATTTTTAATTGAAAGTAATTGCACAAACAATTGCTTTCATTTAATTACAGATGAGTGAACCAGAAATCGGAGGCAAAACAGTATTCGTTAACTTAAAAACATCCGTATCATCCACTAAGGTGAGCTGTTAGATATAAAATGCTGTACATCGCAGTCAGGTAGATGATAAACTCATCATACAAAATATTTACGATATTTTTATTATTTTAATAATTATTTTATTCAGTCGATTTCTTTAATTCTAAATTCTATTTTTTATTTCTATAACTTCTTTTTTTGTAAAATAGGTTCAGGAATTTGTGTAGCTAATAAAGAGAATCAATCAAAAGACACTTTGCTATCTATGTTTGGAAAAATTCCTGTAGTACAGAAATAGTCATATTAGGCATACTGAGTTACCATAGCTTACTTCGCGGTACATTAATTTATTATTTGAATTTCTGCAGAATGGGGCTCTGTTTTGGTATAATTTGATGCGTAGCGGTACAGTTGATATGCGCACTTTCCATGGTGCATGTCCGGTACTGACCGGAGTAAAATGGACAGCGAACGAATGGTTCCATGAAAAAGGACAAGAATTGCGTCGACCATGTGGTTTAAATGAATTTGATCAGGAACGATACGTCGGTGATTTAGGAGCTCCCGAACCAAAATATCGCTTAAATATCAGATCAGAAGCCAAGAAACCAAAAAAGCTGAGTAAAAAACGCTGAAAAAAATATGCTTGAATTTTGAAGTTTTTGGATGAAAACAAAAGATTATAGAATCTCGATAAGAGGAAAATTTTTCGTTTCTTTAACATTCACATGGAAATATTTCACTATGATATTTAAGGCGTCAAACTTTAATAAAAATAAATAAACCTGTTCTTTCTGCTTAAGCGTTTTCTTTGTTCTATAAATCTCTCTATCTTTATCGATTGATATTTCAACCACTTTTACATAATTTAAAAATTTCGGCCAAACACTATGCTTGCTTTAGCTTCACTTGATATTATTACTAATATTATAACTATTTGATTTTTTGAATGAATGAAAAATCATATTATCAGGCTAAATGATGGATTTGGGTTTTCGTTATAACACTCATTGCTCGCAAGCATTCTAATCCTGCATATTTTAATTGTAGATTGATTGTCAACTTCGAATCGATGGACCATCCCATCTTCTTCACTACCGTGTGCTAAAAATTATTGGTTTGAGTGTAGTGTGGCTCGATCTTCAGTATGATCTGCAATCTTTTTTAGGGAAAAAATGGAGTTCGAAATTTCATACTTCTTTCCGCCATCGCTTTTCGGTTTATTAATTCATTCGGAAATCTGTATTTAATATTTAGGAAAATAATGCTAATAAGTCGATATCATTCAGGATCGAATCAGCATGAATCACTTAACTTAGTAGCATTTTTCGTACTTTCCTTTTGATGAATTTATTTTATATTTTTTCATTTTTTTAATACTGATTCGCTTGGGGAACAAATAGGTCCCTCTACGTCATTGTTTTGCTCCATTTTACGCCCAATTTCCATTTAATTTTTGTTTTTTAACCGAAAATTAAAAAATTTTTTTTAACCATCACTACTGTTTCATTGGCATGTAGTTCAACATCATAACATATGCCATTGGATTTCTCTGATGCATTGTTTCATGGTCGAAACATTCACGTTATTTTCATGTTATTATCATTTTTCTGGGAATATTTTAAACAATTTTTATAATCAAAACGCTGTATTTAATTTATTATTCCCACATATTTCTATGTTATAAAAATATTTCGGTTTTTTCGATGACTTAAGGTCACATCCAAATTGAACCTGCAATTAATCTGTAAATTCAGTATCTCAACTGTCGTTCTGACGGAACTAGTGGTAATGCTCGTTATAATATATATTTTTTAATTTATTGATTCAAACTTCATATCTTTGAATGAATATTTCAACATGACAGGTGAAGATTTTATGTGTCAATGCAAAGTCTAAGTTATGAAAACAGAAATTTAGGCTGGCCAGGGACTCCTCTACAGTAGGCCATGAAATTCATTTTGGCATCTATATAGTTGGACATATCTTCTTATACCCAATGCTTCATTTATTATCCCATTTGTCCTATCACATGTGTTCGTCTATTTCTTATCTGCTTTATCAGTCTGGACTGCATTTTGCGCAAATTATAGCGATCATTGTTATACAATTACTAGCCGTAGAATTACAGCATTTTTACGATATGTTTGGCTGAATGAAACTAATGAGTCGATAGAAACATATTGTAATGTTCACAGATTTCGGGAGCTCCTGATGTTAAGACTTTTACAAAACTTTACATATAAGAACTTCATAGAGATGTAATGGCCAGAATCACTTTATCAGTCAAAGCTGAGTTTCACGTATACTGTGTATCATGATATGGTGTAAAAGATATTAACAAATATCGCCTAACATTATCTAACAAATATTGCCATTATTTGTTTCATCACATCATCATTCCGAATCTAGTACACTTCTGGCCAATGCCAAAGAAGAAAAAAAAATCCTAGTAAAGCAAAAAAAAAAGATATATCTTAGTAAAGATATAATACTTGATATACACTGGTTAATTTTGCAAAAACAAATCAGTGAAGAAGATGATGATTTATCATTTTTCAATACGTTCTATGAAATTGAACACATTTACCAGCCTTCCAGTATTAAATTGGACCAATTCACTTACTACTAGTTTGATAATTTTATTTGAGAGTGTGAAGATGTGGTCTTTTACCACACAGCGGTTAATTGTGTAAAGGTGCCCTGTTCGTTCCACTGCAGTGTACAACGATAGGAAACACATCACACTTTTCTTCATTTCAAATCGTGCAATCCTTCTTATATAAATTATATCTATAAGCAATATTTCTGCAATCATTTGGACGTTTGATATTACAAAGTAAAGATGAAGAAGAATATGGCGAATTATTTCATTAATTATAGCACATTTGATGACAACAGCATATCGATCTTCACTAAGAAATTGTGGCTACAAATAGCTATTAAAATGGCATTTCAATCTCTTATATATATTCTTCTCAGCTCTTTTATACTAAGATAGAAGAGCTAATTATTACATTCTGATGCAAATGAAACGATGATAAATTCAAAATAAATTGAGATCATCACACTGATCGATTGCGGCAACATCACCGATACGTAATAATCGCACGTAAAAAAGTAAAGAGGGCGTTTCCCGAAATTTCTTTCCCTCGAAAAACAAAATGGTGAATTGGTAGTACGAGACAAAATGTTCACTTCTTTTTCGATTGCTGTCATTAAATGAAATTATTGCTTAGAACCAGTTCTAATTCTTCAAGATATCTGATCATCATTGCTTTATTCTTTCCTTCTCCCCAAATGCTTCTTCAATTTTTTTTAAAATTTTTAAAATTAAATATCTTTTGACACAATTGGATTTGTGTATCATATTCTTTTTTAATTCACAATAATGTGTCGATGTATAACAAAGAGCCAAAGTTAACTTCAAACGTTGGGAAAATTACTTACCTTGAAATGTAACTTTCGAAATTCATCATTCTTCAAATCTTTAGCTACCATATGAGTCGGGTCGTGCAAACACAATTCTTTTAACGTAAGCGGTAGCAATTTTTTCATAAAGTATCGTGTTTCAACAATTTCTGATTCATAAACATACACACAGAGATATTTAGCAGTTAGTTGTTGCAACATTCGACATTCCTGATACAATGGTTTACTGCTAAGTGACAGAAGTGATGGCGGCAACGTTAGTTTGCACAAGCACTTCAAATTGCCTTAAATTTAAATTCTGATTAACAATTTCTAGTTATCACACATGATTGGTTGAATGCATGTTGTGCTCGCTATTGTTAAGTGTTGCAAAATGCCGAAGTGAACAAGATTCAATAACTTGCTCGTTATTCTTCACTCTGAGTAATGTCTATGCGATGCAAAAGTTTCTTAGTTTACTGTAACTGTGGTGACAACTAATATAATGTTACACTAATTCCTCTCTTTCCTTCTTATCAGTTTGACAATAGCCATGAATTATTTCAATTCAAACTTACACAGTGCTCTCAGATAGATGGCACCATCCGGAGTATGTACCAGGGCACCCATAAGGCATAGATATTTTAATGAATTTGAATATTTCCTTGAGATTTTTTCCATGGCAGCTGCAGTTAACGAAACACCCTGAAGCAACAATGGCTGATGATATTACTTTTCTTTGCAAAAAGTTTGTTACTTGTATTAATTTCACTTAGATACATTATCATATCATCATATCATATTCTAAAGCCTCCTTTAGTCTTTATCTATCAAACAGACGATCTAGCATATTTCATTCTTTTGTTCGGTTACTTTTATATTCTTGAAAATTTGATATGAATTTCGTAACCTGTAATTTTAGCATTTTGATGGCGTTTGCTTGCAGAATTTCTATATGTTCGGCAAGAATTATATTGATTGCTTTGCGGGGAGTATCAAACCGTTTCAAAATCCGTAAAGCAGATAATCTTTTGATTGAAAATACTGCTTTGATTTTGTCATATAAGTTCAGTTTTCTGCAGAGCAAACACTATTTGACGATGGGAATCATAAATATAAAAATAAAGCGGTTTGGCAGTATCGAAGTTTGTCATATCAACTAAGTGTAATAACCCAAATCGCTGATAACTTGGTACTGAATAGGCAATAGGATGATTGATTTAACAGTTGACATTTCAAAAATATCAAACAGTGCAATAAAATATTCACAGTTTCAGTGATAATGAGATAACAAATGATTGAAGTTGTATTTTGTAATGACTTGATTACAGTCTATGGGAAATGATAGCGAAGTGATAGCGATTAAGATCTTACTTATCAAAAATATCACATGGTAAAGTAAGTTCTCGAAGGTTTGATAAACATTCGAACGCTGTTGCAGGCATTTTGGTAATATGGTCCATACTACTGATCACAAGCTTTTGGATAAACGGAGAACTGCGAAGCGCATTAGCTAGTTTACTAGTTTCCTAAATGATATTGTTCCAGTTAGATTTCTCCCGGCAAGCCTTTCATTAACTTTTGTAGTCTGAACATTTTTCTTTAAAATACAGCTATTTACGGCAATAATTTATAGAACTTGAGACTTCTTCAAGTGAGTACGAAGACACATGTGGTGTAGTACTTACTCCATTTCTCATGTTGTTATGTACTTCGAGTATGTAACGATCAGAAGCAAGAACAATGCCTGCTGTGTATGCCGTAATACGATTGATATCACTCCACTGCAAAAATCACTTTGTTCTGTTCAATACTTTTCAAATTAATGTTTTATCATTCAAATTATTAGTGCATAACAAACCAAATGTAATAAATTGTACAAGTGCTTATTAATAGCACAGAATCGAGCCCTTTCTTTAGGCGCAAGTTGTTCGAATATTTCCACAATCGTCTCATCCGACAATATTCCATGGAATGCTCTAACAAGCAATTTTTCGTCACAACCGTTCGGCTTCATCATACAAAACAAAAACAAAAATTTGAATCACCAAACACTTTTAAACAACCAGCAACAGCCATTCTTCTCTCATTTCACTTTAATTGCCTCTCTGCAAATTGTAATTTCGATTAAAAATTCAAATGTTCATTAAATGGACTAACCTAACGCAACATTCAAATGACTTTCAGAATTATAATTGATTGTCGTTATTCTTTTTGCTGTAACTTAGCTACGGTAATGCTACCGTTAATAGTATTGACTGTTGTCTCTAACGGAAAAAACCATCGAGTGGGTGATCGTAAATTACTGATTCAACAGGATTCTTCCTGCGTAAGCATAAAGTACAAGCACGATTGCAGATGGATAAATTTTAAAAATGTGCTTGTTCCCATAGTGGTGGAGTATTCAGTTCCCGCTGCTATATTTTTGCTACTGTCTATGATGGAACATATTGTTGTGAAAAGGATAAAATACTTTTTCATTTCTAAGTAAGAAAATACTGAAAGTTTTTGATATATATCAAACATGAAATATACATTGAAATAAAGTGCGATAATTAAAAAATCCATTGGAGAGATTTACGGCAAAAATAAAATCCAAAGCTTTACATTTATCGTTTTTCGGTTTATTAAGTCCCGATCTATACACTAATTAATGCACAGAAGAATAATGCTAACATTATTCGGGATCAAATTTGCATGAATTAATTAACCATTCATTAACTAATTATCAATTAATTATGTGGCGTGTCATTTTGCGTGTTTTTCTTTCAATGAATTTATTTCATATTTTGTTGAATATGGTTCTATAAAGAAAATTAAATACATTTTAAATGTAAATGATGTGAAAGTTCATGCAACAATTAAGTCCAGCGATAGTTGATGACAACGAAGACGTCCTAATTTGCGCCATCAATTCTTTAATTCCTCTGCTATCTGAATTATTTTTTTCGAAGATTGACTTCTAATAAGTTTTAAAGTTTTGTAAAAGACAAAATTGTTTGAATAGAATATTGATAAAAAATGAAATACAATGATAAATACAATCTAAAAAAAAAAAAAAAAAAATTTGAGTGAATGTATTGAAAAATTTAGGTCAAGGACGAGCTGAGCAGTAATTAATGTTGAAGACAAATGTCCCATTTCTTTCATTGCTCTTTTTATTTCTGTGTTTTACCTCTTATACTATTGCTTGAAGCTTTCCCATACTCTCCTTATGATATTTGAATTTCAAATTTTTTATGATTACGCATATTGTATTCAGCAATAATTTAATTTGACGAAATTTTCGATGAAATGATTCGGCGATGAAATGAAAGATAACTTCAAAATAAGTGAAAATGAAATGAACAGGCAATAAATGGTGCGATATTTTTTTTAGTATTTTTTTTAGCATATATTTTTGTTAGTATCTTAGATTTGGAGGATCATTATGGAGGAAAAAAAATCGAAATGTATTTATAATTCTGTCGCCATATGGCTAACAACGCTGTGGAAATATTGGGAAACAAACAATATTTTCCGGAAAAAATTAACACAATAAGAAACAATAAGAAACAATCAATACTTTAAGCTGATTCATTCTAGCCAAATGAATCAATTTAAAAAAGTACAAGTGTTGTTCCTAACACCGTGACCACCTGCTACACTTAACTGCAACAACTGCCTTCCTACTTACTCTTTATTTCAGCATTTTGAGTGTCCATCATTTTCTTTTCTTCTCTGTCTCTCCCTATCAAATTTCCTGGTTTTTTTAAATATGTTATTGATTCGATTTGATTTTAAACAGTTTTCTTTCTATTAATTGGTTATATTATTAAATTCCCGTTGTACTTTGAACGATTTGTTTCCAGCTATCAATTATAGTAATCAGATTGTGCTTCAAGGTATCAGCTATTATTACTATTTCCCAATTTTGCATATAAATGAAATTGAAATTAATTATTGATTCTGTGCTTGTAATCAACTTTAAATCACTTTCGTGCTTTATTTTCTTCTTAGCAAAGAGAGTAAATACATATATCTGTAAGTTTGATATAAAAATTAAATTCAATGCAGATTTTTCTAATTGAGGTGTACAGTTTTACTATAGCTAAATAGCAATAATAATAAATGAAAGCATTTAAATTATAATAAGTTTGAGTAAGTCAATTGTTAAAGTCTTGCGAGAACTGTGCTATTTCTATTCCAATATTTAACCGTTTGTTCTGAAAGTTTCGAAATATTTCCAGTATCCGGTATCCTGATATATCGTGTTTTCTGGAGCCAATAATGATAGCTGCTACAGTATTGATCCTGGCACTGCGAATTACTATTGCGCATGCAGATTTATTTACATCTATCGCAGAAATGGAATTACTTCTAGAAACTGAAAAAGAAATTCCTGATTTGCTGGATACATACATAGAAAGATTTCAGCAGCGTTTGAATGAAGTCAAACAGTTTGTTTTATTGATGTTTATTTTAAAGCTTAAAAATTTAGTTATTTTTAAAATATTGCATTATAAAAATTAAAATATTTCTAATATCAAATGTTTCTTTTCTACTGTGATAATTTTATCAGCTGTGCTGCGAGATATTCCACGCTATCTGTTCCAAATATAAGCTTAAGTGGTAAGAGGGCTTTTCATTACCAGCAAACCAGTTTTTTCTCAAAATTTTTCTCAGATTTCCAAAATTTATTTCTGCTTCCAGGCTTTCAATCGGAAAAAAACAATACTATAATCGTAACCTTAGAAATGATATGCGACTATTAAATAATCCAGTCAGTGCTTATCTGCTTATCAAAAGATTGATTGAAGAATGGAATGATATAAAGCAGTTAGCAGGAAGTGATATTGGTGAAGAGTTGTTGAAGGAAATTTCAGAAATGCGAGCAATGAATTATGCGAAAAATCCTACCACGGTACTTCTTCTGATCGAATTGAATCCTTAATTTATCCGGCTCTATGATAAAAAAAGTTCGAATTACCGCAGTTGTAAATGATGTTGGTGGATTATTTCTCAATTCCAAAATTTACATGAAAAAAATTCGATTTACCACAGTTGTTAATTTTGTGAGATTTACGAAGACTTGTGAAATAGACTTTCAGTACTTTTAATACAAAGTTGGACAAATGATCTTCTACTATCAATGAAGGATATTTTTGAGGAAGATTTGGTTGGAGCTGCGGTAGCTTTACTTCGACTACAAGATACCTATCGGCTAAGTGTTAAGGAGATAGCGGATGGAAAAATTCTGAATGCTTCTGTTGTTCAATCATTTACAGGTATAAAAAAGAAAGCTTTAAAAAAAAAAAGTAAAAACATTTCTTATATAGCTCTAACTTCTACATTAAAAAAATATTTAAAGACAGCCTGGGTGAAAGAATAGTTTGTAATTATTTGAATGTGTATTTGTTGTTTTTTTTTTCTGTCGGATTCATAAACATCATGGTCGCTTATGAAAGGGATGCTTAAGTAGGACAATATAAAAAAAGTATGTTAATTGGATTACAAACAGGTTATAACTTAAAAAGAGTCATTTTTGTTAAAGTTTTTAGCCAGAGATTGCTTTGACATTGGTCGAGCAGCATATAACATGAATGATTACTACCATACCCTAATATGGATGGAAGAAGCACAGGAGCGAATGCAGAATGAGGTGCCGCACGAAACTGTAGAATTAAAAGAAATTTTGGAATATTTGGCTTTTGCACTGTTCAAACAAGGTAATACGAAACGCGCCTTACTGCTCACTGAAGAACTTCATGCACTTGGTAATTTCTCACTGTTTCTTGTTGTAATTTAATTTCGAATTTTGAAATTGAATTAATTTGCCTAAAAATATTTAGTTCTACTTGAAATTTTTACTAAGTTGTTATTTTGAAGATTTATAATAAGCAAATAGGTTAATTTAAAATCATAGTTAGGTCCGATGCTCACGACTAAATAATATTTCTCATCATCACAGATCCTCATCATCCGCGGGCGAGGAACAACATCAAATGGTATGAAGACCTGTTGGCGGAAGAAGGTGTAAAGCAAACGGACTATCGGCGAAATATTCCGCCGGTAACTAATCCCAGGCCTAAGAATGACTGGCAAACATCAGAGCATGATATTTATGAAGCCTTATGCAGGAATGAAGTACCCGTGGTAATTTTTTATGTCGTGCTTACATTTGAATGAGATTTTTGATAAACATTTGACAAATAACTCATTGAAATTTTGGAATAGAAAAATATGTTATCAGGTGGCTAATTCGCTTCCAATAACTCAATAAATATGTAAATTAATGAAGATAGTTGAACTGGTAACAGTTTCATTCGGAAAATCTATGATCAGCCGTTATTCGAGCTTGCTCTGTTTGATTAACTTAAAACATTATCTCATAAAAAACATTTAAATGTTCAGAGGATAAAAATTTATGAAATGGCAAACAGTTTTATCTAAGGCATTCTTCGATGATCTAAAAGTTCCAGCAGATATTTATCGTTTCTAGACTCATCGCCGTTTCTGGGCCAAAAAAAGCGACTAATTTCTGCTGAAATTTTTTGAAAATTTTCTTGAACCTGTCTACTCTTCTTTGTTTGTTCATAATTTTTAACTTTCATTTTTCAGTTGAAATGTAGAAATTTTCAGAGCGTCAAAGCTACGTCAAAACTTTATTGTTATTACAAAATGGATCGTCCTTTCTTGCGTTTGGCTCCTTTCAAAGTTGAAATTTTGAGATTTAGTCCGCTTGCTGTAATGTTTCGTGACGTAATTACGGACGAAGAAGTGACAATGATCCAAATGTTGGCAACACCACGAGTATCCTTTACTTTAATAAGCATAATTTTTATGTCTGATATTTCTGTACTTCCTATAATGATAATTTTTGGAAAGCATTCTTTTTCAAAAAATCAATTTTAACAATTTTTAGAAAATTCAATGTCGATTTCATTTTTGATTTTTTGTTCCTTATCTGCTTACTTTTTATTATTTTCATTATTCTCACAGTTGCGAAGAGCTACAGTGCAAAACTCAATAACTGGTGAACTTGAAACAGCTTCATACCGAACAAGTAAGAGGTTAGTTGTAAGTTAAAGTTACATTAATAATGTGTTAATTTATCTTGATTTTAAAAGTGTAATTTAGCTTAAAAAGAATCTGTGAAAGTTTTTGAAAGATATGATAAGCAATTGTAGAGAAACTGTTTTCGTTAACAATTTTTAAATGAATGAGAACAATGATAAAATTTTATTGATTTCTATATTGAAGAATTATCTTGATTTTCAAAAGTAAATTATAAGATTTTTTTTCATTTCATTGTTTCATGAAAATTAATGAAATTATTTCGATTTCTTTTTTCACTTTATTCACTGGTAGGAAATATGATTCAAAAGAAAATCGAATGGTTTATTCATTTATTTATAGTGCATGGTTGAAAGATGAAGAACACGAAATTGTCCATCGAATCAATAGACGAATTGATCTGTTGACTAATTTGGAGCAAGAGACTGCAGAGGAATTACAAGTTTGTCATTTTATTCAAAATATAAGTCTTAGAGTTGAAATGAACTGTTAATGTTTGTCTTTTAAATATTGTTGGATAAGTTTGACACTATTTAATTCTTTTGGTAAGAATTATAGTTATCTTATTGGTAGCATCTTTTTTTAATCAGAATTTCTACTATTTTGTACTTTTTATGATAAATTAAATATTAGGTTGGAAATTATGGTATTGGTGGTCACTACGATCCTCATTTCGATTTTGCAAGAGTAAGTTTTGTTGTTTTTGACTAATTAAAAACTTAAAAACTTCCAACACTGGCTTATTTGTTCATTTACTGAGCTTTTTCATGCTGAAATATTGGCACATTCATTCAGAAAGAGGAGGTGAATGCTTTTCAATCGCTCAACACGGGAAATCGTTTGGCAACATTGTTATTTTACGTGAGTATTCAGTTGATGATGCGTAAAATAGATTAGAAAAAAGGAGATGTTTATCTTCTAATATTTGTAAAGATTCTTTTACTTCTCTGAAATTCAAATCTCCCATAGTCTTTTAATTTAACTTCGATGCATTTCAAATTTTTTAGTCCGTAAGTTTTAAATATCGTTCCTTTTCAAAATTTCAGTTTGCTTTTGTTTAATTTTTTCGGATTCTTGAGTATGTTTGGCTTATAACTATTGCTGAAAAAGTTTACTTAAATGAAAATTTTTTTTTAAATAAAGAAAATCTACAGATGACGCAACCTGAATCAGGAGGTGCCACCGTATTTACCGAAGTTAAAACAACGGTTATGCCTTCCAAAGTCAGTTATTTTTATGTGATTGATCGGTAATGCCATTTTTTTACCATTTAGATTCGAAAATTGAAGACTGACTTTAATTTAAATTTTTTGAACAAATTGAAGATTTCTGAACTTTTAATCATCAAAAATTAAATTGTTGAATTGAATTTCTTTTTTTTAGAACGATGCTTTGTTCTGGTATAATCTAATGCGCAGTGGTGAGGGTGACTTGAGGACACGTCATGCTGCATGTCCTGTGTTAACTGGTTCGAAGTGGGTCTCAAACAAATGGATACATGAACGTGGCCAAGAGTTTCGAAGGCCTTGTGGTTTAACCCGATCAGTAGAAGAGCGATTTGTGGGCGATCTAGGTCCATAAATACTGTTGAGAAATTCAAGCGCACTGAAAAATTTATTTGGAAATTTTTAATGTAACTTGTTTCACATTTGCAATGTAACTGTTGCATCTGTTACATTTGCAGTTAATTACAGATGATTCATATATATATATATAAATATATATATAGTGTTCAAAATGTAAATATCCTTTTAAGGACATCGTTTCTTTCGAAATAATTTCGATGTAGTTCAGTACCACAACTGGAAATAGATATTTAGAACTATTTTATTGTTCCATATTTTGCTCAGAAAAAAACTTCTTTCTCGGATCAGATAAGACAGTAGTCTATTGTTCATTCTTCCTCTTTCATTTGTGGTCTTTCTATCTCATATTTCATGTTTTAGTGCCTAATGATTGTATTTAAATGAGCTTCCAGTTATATAACTGAAACATAGAATAAGCTGTGATTCCTTTTAACTGCTAAATCTTTTTGTATATTTCAGTTTTAATATTGCAGTCTCAGGTGTTGCGTAATATACGAAATATGAATTCCTAAGAGTGATAATATGTATTCTGTAGAGAGAAAAATGAAACACTGCAGGAAATGCAGCTTCCATAGTTCCTTATAGTTCCTCTTTTAAGTAAAATCTAAGTAAATCTTTCACGAAGACTTTTTTTTTTGAATGAATGTTTGTTTTCTATCTACTTGTATCTCATTAAATATTTCTTTCGTGTTACATGTCAAGTAAATTTACTATGTGAAAAATTAATTTTCTTCATATATGTACAAAAACGAATTTTCTATCCAAAAGCCTAAATCTATGCATAGCAAAGAAATATAAGCTTCCCTGAGCCTAGATCTTTTGCTCATGATATATCAGATATTTATTAATCATTTCTATCTGATATCTTAAATTTTTTTTTATGCTTTAAAAATATGTTTTAATTAGAATACATATTTTAAGATATATTCTGCCATCTTCATTTCCTCGTGTTTTTTTTTTTCAATCTGTTTTTGCTAGCAGATATTTTAGATTTGATGAGATTCTGCAAGATTGAAGGATGACCGAAAATCATAGGTTAATAAGGAATGTGGCTAGAGAAGGTATGGGTTATGTAGTATTAATTTCAAATGAATCAATTATTTATTCCTAAGAATCCAATTCATTTTTTGGAAGATTTAGAATAGTACTTTAAAGAGTTGACAATCATATACTTCTTGAAATTCCTTACATAATGGAGATTAGGCTCTTTTTGCACCTCCGTCTTTCTTCTATCAAACAAAAAAAAATAAGAAGAAACTACACAAGAAAAAGAAAAAAATATGCTCTGCTAAATAACGAGACTAAAATTGAACTGAAATTCAGCGAACTTAATTTTACTGCAGTACGCTCAAAGATTCGCCAACTTCACTTCGTTATTAGCGATTATTTCATACTCTTTGTATAGATCGAATAAATTAGAATGAAGGTAACAAAATCTTTGAATTGAAAATAAAGTCAGTGTATGTGGTTATGGGTTACTCCTTACTCGTATCTTACAAAATTTCTTTATTTCTCTAAACTTTTTTTTTACAGTGCTACAAAAAAAGAATGATGGAATTTTTCTGCAGCTAAAAATAATTCAACTTATGTCGAAGACATATGTAAAAAAGAAAATAAACATTTGGTGAAAAGTGACAATTAAACAGCTGAGGTTAAATTACTATGAAAAATTATGTTATGATATTTGTTGGAACATAATGTTGCCGAAAAGAAAGTGAGACAAACTATTAATTAATGCCTACTACAAACTGATTGCAAAGTTACTCAAATTGAATAGCAAAAATTAAATTAAGGGATTAAGTGGCAGAGGTGGTACTTCTGCTGAATGACTCATCAATTTTTGATATTTGCAAAAGAAAAAATTGTTTGAAATTTATTCATTCTTTTTACTTTTGCAAGCATTGAAACAGTACAATTAGCTTCACTCATTAATGGCATGTAATTTTATTTGAGCCTGTAATATGTATAATAGGACGTTTCCAATATTGTCTCGTAGAATGTCATATCATCAAATATCTATCATATTATCATTAAATGCGCAATATGTTAACTCAAGAGACTTGCAACTTATCATTCACACTAAGATCAAATCATAATTTTAATATACATCGAGTTAAGATTTAACATCATACATATATCGACTGCATTAAATTGAACATTAGACGACGTGGTGAATTTGTTTATAGAGCGTGCTAGATGTGTGTAGCAGTATGGAATATTGCGGGGTGTTTAGGAAGTTAAAGAGTGCGGGATGTGGAATATCATGAATATATTATTGTATCTTGTATCAGATATATTATTGTATCAGAAAATTACTGTATCAGAATATTATTGTATTAGAATACTTCTAATATACTATTGTATAGTTAATTAAGGTACTGTAATGTTGGTCAGATTATTGTTGATTGCTTATTGTTTGATGGAATCAACTGCATATTTTATACATATTGATGCAAACGAAGAGCAATGTTTTTTTGATCGCGTAACTGCTGGTACTAAGATGGGCGTAATATTTGAAGTTGCTGAAGGCGGATTTTTGGATATTGACGTGAAGGTTTCTTTTTTATGTTTTGGTTGCTTGCAAAATTCATGCAAGTATTTATCGATCGTTTTGTTTACTATCTAAATGACAGCAAGAATTTTCTAACTTTATAATGATTGATCATTTGTGTTGATTTAGAAAAAATACATGTAGATTTGGCAGATGATATAGGATTTGTAATTTCTCAAATCAATGCGTCAAGGCTTCCGATAATTTGCAATTCTATTTCGGAATTTTAGGAAAGAATTTTGTTGAATAAATTCTAGCGATCCTTTGTCTTTTCAGATTATTGGCCCTGACAATAAAGAAATCTACAGAGGTGAACGAGAAAGTTCGGGTAAGTATACCTTTGCTGCACATATGGATGGACCATATACATATTGTTTTGGAAATCAAATGTCAACAATGACTCCAAAGGTGGTCATGTTTTCGATGGAAATTGCACAACTTGGACAACCTATACCATTTGAAGTAGGACCAGGCAACGATAATGAATCTTCAGGTAAGATATTGCTTTCAGTTTCTCCGATTTCATTTCCATTCATAGAAAGTGCATGTATAAGATTTTCATAGAGATGTAAACATGTTAAAGGTCGATTTCTACTGTATAAATTTTTTAGCAGATAGCCTTAAATTGCAAGAAATGGTACGAGAACTATCATCGGCATTGACATCTGTCAAGCACGAACAAGAATATATGGAGGTGCGAGAGCGCGTACATAGGTCAAGTAAGTTTTTCAAAAATCCCCACTGAATTTTTATTTATTTAGATCTTGCATCATCATATTTTGTGTCCTACTGCGTAAGGAATGTAGACTAATAAAGTGAGAAAAGCAGAAAGTATAAGAAATTCAAGGTTTCACGTAAGAAGAGACATTCAGCGCTTGTAATCTTAACTTGCAGAATTTTTACCAAGATCATCTTCGGTTCATTCCTATCCATTAAGGTAGCAAGTGCTGCCTTAATAATTATTGAATATTAATGAGACTTTATTGCTTACTTAAATTCAAATCTTCAAATGTATGCGATCAGTTATCAAGTCTACTCAGTTATTATTATTTTTGTGTAATTTTGAAGATGCTGGATCTTTTTGCTTCAGCATGATTTGTTTTGCAGTAAATGAGAACACAAATTCAAGAGTAGTTTTATGGGCTATCTTCGAAGCTGTGGTTCTTGCATCGATGACTGTTGGGCAGATATTTTATCTAAAACGATTTTTCGAAGTTCGTCGAGTTGTATGAAATGGTACACCCTATTATTAGTAAATTGACTATTAGTATTTTATTTAATTCTCAAGCTGCCTATATGAAAAAATACGTTGGTTCCTTATTCATGCTTTATTGGATCAGTTTATTGCTGATAAAATCCTCTCCAGGCATCATACAACGTAGTTTGGGCGATTTCTTTCTCTATTCTGAGTTTGAAATTTGTTTGCTATCATTTCTTTTTTTGCTCTACATTTAGATGATCCAGAATCATAGAAAAGAGATATAAAAGGCATTCAATTACAGTCATTATGTTAATGCAAATGTTACTGTAGTATTTAATTGTTAACACAGGGTATTTGATCATAGTATTTTTCCAATCATTCCTTGGTCTTATTTAACTGCAATCAATGATTTTGTTAGGAAATTGTTTTAAGTAATTTTTGGGAGAAAGAAACGATTTATATTTTACTACTGTTTCTGTTGTATATCTGATTGGGTAAATTGCTCTATTATAAATGATATAAATGATAATAGAATATAAATTATTTATGGAATATAAAAGATGAATATGCTAAGTAGGATTTTTCGCTAAAAATTTCGCTCGCAAATATTACTGTAAAAGTCAAAAACTGTAAAAGTCAAAAACATAAAATTGCTTTACTGATTATCAAATTTCTTTTCCAAATACATAGTTTATCCTAGCAGATTTCTTAGTTTAAATTTCGAAGATTCTGGGATTTACAATGAGAAAATGCCGTGAATTTCAGTGATTGATGATCTCTTGCTAGGTTCTGTTTTTCAACATCGATAAACAAACTCGATACAGCCAACAGAGCTGTCTAAAAATAAATGTAAATATGAAACTTGATTGGTTAGTTGAATGATTTGATTAGCTATTCATAAAATGCATGTGTCTAGAACAGGAAACTCTTAGGAATTAATAAATAAAGATGGTTTTATTATAGGATTCATATCGGAAAATGATTTGGGAAACAGTAGTTGAAAGTTTTCCTGTTCAAAATGAACTCTGGGTCACAACTTAACCCATGCAGAGAATATGTTTTTTTTCTTGTTTCATAAACCTAGTTTTTATATAATTTTTTGATTGATATTATTGAATGTGCCGAAATAACCTTCATTCAATAGTTCTAAGCAACAGTCTTGGTTCGTGCTGAATGTTTGACCCAAATCAAGATTTTGCTTAGAAACTATCGAACGGTTCCTTACCATCTTCATATATTTTCCAGATTCGATAATATTCCATAGTTTGTATAAAGGAGTTGATAAAACATCGGTTTTGAAAGTGCTAACAATAACAAAATAAAAATCTCGATCGTTCCTTTGAGTAAGGAGCATATCATTACACGGACGTCAAATATAGCAAGTATGAGAATAGCTTACTGAAAGAACAGATATCAGTTTTTGACGAAAATATGTTCTAAGGTGCAAACAATTTCATTAGGTTCAGTTGTCATATATTTATTTCAGTATGATTTCAATATGAAGTATTAATTATGAAAATTAACGATAGTAGAGGTAATATTAAGCATTTTTCGGGACTCGTTAAATCAGAGGATTTTTAAATTTCTAATAAAATGAACAATCTCACTAAAGGCTTCTTTACCCAACTTCCTAAATGAACAGTCTCACTGAGGTTTCTTCACCCATCTCATGATCCATGATCCAATAGCGTTCATTATTGGTCGATTCCATTGCTAAACTTCACATGACTTCCTGCAAATACCAGTTGCTTTCTACCATTTAGTCAAATCAATCAAAATAACTATACGCTTTGAAATCATCGTTCAACTCCTGCAATATTTTTTAAAGCAGTAAAATTAGGCGGAGATGAGGACTATGTTGCACTAACTGAGGAATCATTTTCTAATTATATATTTTCGGAAAGTGGCTACCATCTTTATCCGTTTTAGAATGACAAAATCACTGACTTCTCTGAGCAATGGATTAATATCAATTTAGGATGAGCGAAGTCCATAATAGAAAGTTGGTTAAAATTCATTTAGTGAATCATTCGTCTTTTCAATTCACTAAGACGATGACAAGAAATAAATGTGTGGAGTGTCTGATCGATATACAATAAACTATGGAAGTTCGTTGTTGCAGAAAGAAAATCAAAATACACAGGCAATTATTTTCTATTAAGCATTTGCATTGCATTAATATTGGTTAAAGTTTCACACACTTTACATATCTAATATTTAATATTACAAACTATTTATAAATCATCTCCGATTTATCCCATTTCATTTTATCACTTTACAAAAGAGCAGTCGACATGACTGTGTGTTCAATCTGCTTGGAATGCAAACAGGTCGATGACATGCAAAAGCTACCTTGTTCACATATATTCTGCAAGGATTGCATATCGAAATGTTCAGCATCACAACTTTGTCCTGCTCCTTGTTGCACTCATATACGTCACGTAAACGTCGTTGTCGATGAGGTAAAATCGATGTTTCGACTATCTTCATCACGCAATTTCAAAGATGATGATGGATGCAAAATTAGCAATTCAGTGTTATGATGTGTAGAATGTTAACAGTTAAATGACTATCTACTGATCTATTAACCTGCAATCTCATGTGACTTAAATCTAACTTACTAATTATATTGCTTATATTAGTTTTATCCGCAAAATATACTGTAGTGGATTCTAACAAGAATATTTGCTTGGGAATGGGGTCAAAATTTAACAATTTAATCGAATAACCGAGAGATCAACAGAATACGAGATATGATCACTGAACAAAAATTTCTACAGTTGAACGGGAATGATATTCTTCAGGGTGATGAAGAAACACAAAAGATAGCATTTGGACAGAAATTACCATCGATGCTACCATTGGAAGAGAGACAACGATGTGATGGCAGGAAAGGTTCGCTTTCAGAATTTTTTCAAGCAAAATTATAGTGAAAATTCTGAAACATTTCATTTATATAATCCTGTACATGCTAAATTCTCTTGAAATTGCGATCTTATATAAGCGATATTTCATTGACTTATCACGAACGATATTTGATTTTCATGTATTGCATCATACGAGATAACTATCAGGTTACTATAATGTATATTTCTGACTTTCATTCGATTAATTTCTTTTTAAAGGTGCGTTTGCATGTGTGAATTCAGCACGCATGACACTGATGGATTGTCGTCATCATCTCTGCTTCGATTGTCTATCGTCACGCATTAACGTCGCTGTTGCAGCTCGTTGATTTTATGCTTATTTTAAAACTATCTATATTAATTGATTCTAAAATTTTGTGCCATTTCAAGGTACTTTTAAAATAGAAGAAATTTTAACATTTTGCATAATCGCAGAAGAGCTGCCATGCTGTCCCATATTTCGTTGTGCCAATCAATTAACTAAAAACGAAATTGCGAAAATATCTGAGCGTGCGCCCCATATGCGTCAAATCTGCACTAAGTTGATTGAAGCATGTCCTGATGATACTCCTGAAGAACCCCCAGTGAGTTTTTTATATGTTCATATACTTTTGCTCATATATTGTTTATTACTTTCACTAAGTAATGTAATTCAATCTTTGGAACACGAGATAAGTAATCAAACGTTGAAAAATGTTTTAATTTCATTAAATTATTTAGGGTAAGGATGAATGTGTATTCTTCTGTTCTGTCCATCAATTGGAAAGTAGTATGAAGCCGATAATATTTCCTTTGGCATGTACAGTTCTTGATATGGTCAGTGCCATGATACAAGTTCAGAGATTGACAAAAAATCGTACCGCAAATAATATCGGTGTTTACATCAAATCAACAGTTGCAGGTCTCGACTTCCATTATTAATTCTTACTTTTCATTTGAATTAAAAACAAAAACTTGAGTATAATTTGAATTCGAGAATCTGAATTTACTGGTACTAATTATAAATGATACAGCAATAATAGATCATTTAAATCCATCCAATTAATGTTCAGTCATGCTTTACGGTAACTTTTATGTTCATTTATTTGAATGTTCAGTGATCTTTTTCAGGCAAGCCAAAATACGACGCAATAGATGTAAAAGCAATGATGAAGAAGAAAATTGGTGAAACGGATTTTCACGATCGCACCCATTTTGTGTTGGATAGTGATAATGAGCTTAAAACACTAAATTTTGCAAGCAATAAATAAAGTGAGATAAATCAAAATTTGCAATAATTTTTATACATCGCCTCGCAAATTATTTTACAGTAATTTTCTATCATTGATTATTCCATAGTATTAAACATTGAAATAACTGAAAAGCAAAATAGGAAAAAGAAAAAAAAAAAACGGAATAAATAAAACCATGAAATAGATGAAATTACGGAATGAATAAAAGTATTTGCAGATTTTTAGAAATCCTTAAATAATTGAAATTCACTGATTAAAATCTCTTTGTCATAAAAATGATGTTAATTTTGAATGTCAAATACTTCTGAGACGTTATTTGCAACTCAAAAACCGAACACTGTAAACAATTGATTAAGATCTTTTTATTTTCAAACAAACTTTTTCATTTTGCTGTTTGGCTTTTAAATTCCTTTTTCACTGAAATAGTAGTTTTGATAAGAAAATTCCAACTAAAATATTCAGAATTTCATTTACTTCTTTATAAATGTGTAAAATCTTATGGCAATTTAGTCTTGATTTTAAAAAGGTGAATTGATTTAATTTGAACTATGAACTCAAATTCATCCATCAATTTTAAGCGAAAACTATTTCACTTTTTTCAAGGACAAAATAATGTAAAAACCAGTTGCAAGAAATTTGCTACAAAATAGTAATATAGTAGTCCCTGCTTGATGACAAAAAGCACTAACTTCTTTTATCGTCAACAACATTTCATCAAATATGCATAATTTTTTGTTTAAAAAATCAGAAAGTATCTAAAAATCGTGAACTAATTTTTACCGGTCAAATTCCTCTTTTACAACTCCACTTAAACGAAATGTGATTTTCGAATCAATCTTTTGCTTTTATTTTTTAGCGCTGAAGTGATGTTATAATATTCAAGTCTCAATCACGGTTGAAATACGTATTTCAATTTTAATCTATCGATCCGTCAACATACGCTTTTTTAAAGATTCTCAGGCGCTATCAAATTGATCCTAAAGGCCTCATGGAAAACATAATATAGTTATTGCCTCTGCAGATTTTTTAGCAAGTAATCAGAAATTCGATGTTATTCGACGAAATTCGAGGTTATTTGTTATTCGACGACAAGAAATTCGACGCAGACGAGAATAATTCTTTCAAAAGGAACCGATAAGGGGAAGCATATGTCAAATCTTATGTTAGCTTAGACCAGAATAAATAATTATGAATTATTCCCGTCAACACAATGACATCAAATTTCTAATTACTTGCTTATACATAGAATCTAACCTTCAAATACACAATTTAAAAGGCCATGGGACACTTGCTATGGAGGTGAACATATTCGGAAATCTGAGATATAATGTCTCAGCCTATTGAGACAATTGACACACTAATATTAAACATTTTATAAAAAAACTTAATAAAATAAGTCCTATCAAACATTATTTAGGACTTAACATTAGCATCCAATATTATCTTATTTCAATAATTTTATTTTCCATTAGATTTTAAATGCGCCAAAGAAGCCTTACTTGTGCTCAGATGAAAATTTGAACCATTTCTATCGAGGAATTTTGAAATTCTATAGATAGTCATTTGATGCTTTGAATTTCTTTGTCTGACACCAAATTTTAAATGACATGTCTGTCCTTTGCCTGCATACAACTCACTTGTTGTCGTTTGTGGATAATTTGGCCCTGAAAAAATAACAAAGACGACAGAAATTGTCGTTATTTCAGCGGTGTCCCACACTTTCATCCTTTTTGTACTAACAATTGATTATTGAAATAAGGAGGGAATTGCAAGATTTACAGTATTTGATGGATTGGAAAAAGTTAGAAGAGGACTGTGAAAAGATCAGTCAAGGTAAAAGGGTAATGTTGCCACTGCTATTTCCGGTACAGTGCACTGGATATAAAGATATTGCGGCATCATTTTTTCCAATACCATTTGCAAAATTTTTAAAAATTTGAAAATCTAGAAATGTCTTTTTTCAGCCAATTAAACCTTTTGACATTTTAATCTTACTTTTTTACCTTAAATTTCGAGGACGACCTTCAACTGATCTTGAGGAGAAAGAATTGTATGAAAGAACTCAATTATAAATAGTGAAATTAATTATTTAAGGAATTTGGTCGTATAATTATAACACAGGATTTCAGATTCTTCTACTGACTGTTACATAAGCAAGAAGACTAATCTCTTCTGAGCAAGCTTAAATTAGTCATAGGCTCATATTGAACATACCGTTGTTCAAATCAAATCAGTAGAGTGTATAGAATGAAATCTTTAGAGTGTAAAATATATTCTAATTATTATCCTTTCAATTTTTTGTATTTTAATATAGGTTCGGAGCGATATAATTGTATGATCCATGTAATAGACATTTGCGGAATTTTCAAGATCATTAGAAATGATTAAAGCTATTGTGCAACCTATCCAACGTAAATTAATACCACAATTACGGTAATCAATTCTTTTCGAAGTGCGCCTGCCTATCATTCTACTGAAAAAAATTTTTCAGTAATGAGAAGACGACATATCGCAACGATATATATTGCTGCCAATAGTAAACGATGAAACTATTTCCTTAGCAATTATCATAGAAATTTTTTTGGCTATTTTCGAAAGGAAGAAGAAAGAAAAGGTAAGAACAAAGAGTGAGATTAAAGCTGAATAGAAAAGTCAGTGAGTTCGATAGGGCCTTGTGTTATCACTATCAAAATAATGATAACACAAATTCATAATCGAATTCAACATGATGAAAAGATGCCAATAAACATACGCAGTTTTTTTATTATGTAAGTCTTGGCTGATAATTTTTTAGATAATAAGAGTGTTTTTATTGTGTTGCTGTTGTAGTTTGCGATTTCAAAGACACTGATGCTCTTTGAAGGTCATGTTTTTCTTTAAACTTTTTTGGTCTTTTATAATGAATTGAAACTGAAACAACAGTCCTTTTTTGGTATTTTAGATCTTAATTGGATCCAGTTGGAATTCGAATCAAAATACGATTTTAGTGCTTCCCCATGTATGATCATTTTGTGGTAATATGTTTTTGAATATTTTCTTAAGAATTCTGAGAGCAGAACTTCTTTTTACCATTTCGAAGAAATTTTAAGATCAATTAGAAGTTAGCATTATATCCTAATCTTCCAGTTGCTAGTGGTCAGAAACAAATATCGACTGCATTCAACGATGTATTTATTTTTTGGCATAAGAAATATTAAAGCCTTTAATAAAGCATTAAAAAATGAATAATTGTTTATGCTATTTAATCTTAAATCGAATTAAATTGATTGATTGATGATTAAGTTACCAAGTGACAATCATCAACCAAAAAACATTGCTTTTGAGAATCCTTTTATTCTGATGATGTTATTAGACTAATTTATTTCAGTTATAATGCTATTAATCGTCTTGCAGTTAATATTCATACCTATATCTAAGCTAAAAATTATCGTGTTATTCTTGTTATTCTTGTCTTTTCTTACCATTTTTTACAAAGTTCATAACTGTCAGGATCATCATCCATTTCCATCTCTGTTTTTCATCCATCCCGTATTTTTAATCATGCTAATAAAGAAGCATGAAATTATGCATAGAAGTTTACGGAGTGAGTATTTTCAATGTTAGTCTTTCCTTATCTATCATTAGAGAATTACTTCTTCACTGGAGAATTTAGATACGAAAAAATCTTATCCACAGGAACCAATTACCTTCACTCTCTTTTGGCTTATCCTATCATGAAAATTCCATGGTTAAAATCATTGTATTTAGGCTCTCTCTGTAATTTTCATTTCAATTTATGTTTCAAAATTGAAAAGAATGGAATTAGGTGAAGGTGACATTTTTGGAAAACTATTCCCATCCTTGTGCAATTGATCTCTGCAGCATTTTTTTTCCTTTTTTTAAATTGTACCAAAATTCTTTTTCCTCAGTTATTACATCACTTTTTTTTCAAAACTTTTGCACATCACTTTGAAAAATTGTACGAATATCATTCTTTCTCAGATTTAATTGATTTTTTTAAAACATGAAGCCTTGAGAACAGCCGCTCGATGTTTGTAACATTGATGACCCAGAAAGTTCAAAAAATGAATGATGAGTCACATTGGATTCCAAAGAAATGCGGATATGATAACATATATTACCATTTTTAAATTCCTTCCAATCGACTTCCGATTCATATTTGCTGCTCGGAGTGCTTTAATACGGAAGGCAATCTATTCTTGGTTCATTTCATTCATTCTTATCTACTACCCTTAAATCACTTATCTAAGTTGCTCATTATTCGTCTAATTTAAAAGAATAATATGAGATGGATATTTGTCTATTCCAGCTTCTAAACTGCCTGCCATAATTCACTAGAAACAATTGAATCATTTGGGTTTTGTTTATTTCATACAATCGTAAAACTTCACATAAAAATAAATCTTCTTATTGATTTATATCAAAAACGATAAAAAATTTAGCTGAGGGAAGAGTAAAATTATTTTTTAATGCAAAATTAGCAGCCACGATGCTTATGATTTGCTATTTCATTTACGACTGCAGTGCAGACTTGCCTCCTATTCTCTTCCATATCTCATATCCTAATTATCAGGCCATTCTCATTATCAGTTTCAATAAGCCTACTTATGTTAACCATAAATAGACTTATTAGGATTGATAAGGTCCATCTCTTTAATTCATTATTTTTAATATCGTCCAATAACATTTCTATTAAAATGTTATGAATCAATCACTTGTCATTTGATAAAATTTCAGTGAAAATGAATTCATTTATATATGATAGTCATTCTGGTCTATCTGTCAATTTTGCTAGAAAGACTTTGTTAATTTATTTGTTTAAAAAAAGTGCTTCATCTTACAGTTACTAATTATTTTCTGATTTATACAAGTAATTAGATGACTAATTACAGTTAATGATTTCAAGAAAGCATGGAATTCGATATAATTTAATATTATTAAACTATCTTAGCAATCCATACTGCACATTCTACAGAATTTATCATGAAATTTATTTTCAGTTATTAAAAAAAGTGTTCTAGAATATCTCCGTCTAGAACAGATCTTGAAGATTGGCTGCTAAGTTGTTTCATGCTTACGGAGCAATTGATAAAGTTATTCGAAATTCAAAGTCTGGAGGTGCTAATGAATATTAACCGATCTAATCAAAATTATTTAATTAAATAAAGTAGGATTCAACAATTGTAAAATATCGAACGTATATTTTCAAAATGAAAATTTGGAAATCTTCACAATTATTTGGATTTTCAAATGCACATATCGAAATTTGAAAATAGAATAATTTGAAGTTGCAGCTTCGAATTTAGCTCAAATTCACATAGTCGCAATTCCATTTACAGTTGTTATTGTTTGCCCATAATCTCAGCCAGGATTCCCTTTATCATTTGATAGAAAGCAAAAAGCTTATCTCTTGTTTCCATTTCATGTTCAAATTTCAAAAATACAAGTTAAAAAGTGAGCAAAATTTTATTGCATCACAAATGGTGGATAATGCAGTGAGTACAGGACTTCCTCTCACACTCTTCTCAATCAAGATTATGATAAAATTAAGCAAGGAATTTTAATTATGTTTTCAGCAACTCATTCTATAGGATATTTCCTGTAAAATATGCAGCCGTACCTAGAAATAAGATAATACATTTGACTCAAGTCATAAATTGAATGACTGATGCGAAAAATCAAAATATATAATTTTAAATTACTGTCATATGATTACGCATTGTTATTGATACTTGTGGGATTTCTCAGTTTCAATTCATTAAATCCTCCAGAAAAGCAAGATGCAAAATAAAATTGTTGTGACAATGTTTTGATTTCCATTGATATAATGGCGAAGCAATTTATTAAGATAAAAAAGATTCGGATTGATGGGGCTTATGTTTATGCTGAATTATTATCAGTTTGTGGTATTATTTATTGAAACACTGATAATTTTCAATTAAAAGCTAAAATCAAGCATGCATGTCTTGCAATTTTTTCCATCTGTCGCCGTCAAATACAAAATAAGCCAAAATGTTTGCAAAATGACAGGCGAATTTTTTTCCATCTAGAAAACGGAAATTTTTGTTTACATCTATGTCATCAATAAAAAGAAGTTGTCACACACTCCTCGTCGGTCCTATCACCAACTTTCGCCAACATCAAATTCTCCTACTCCTCCTTTCCAATCTTTACTAGCTAAACCCCTCCTCTCAGAACTATTTGAAACCAACAAGATAGAACAGAGGAAAACGATATCTTTCATCTATTTTCATTTTTCATCAAGATTTCCATTTCCACCTCCATCTATGCATATTTCTTCTGAAACTTTAAATAACGCAGAATCTAACAACTTATTAGTAATTTTCAAAATGAATATCTCCTTTTCGAAGTCTGGTCTCGTTTTACAAGGATTCAATTATTCAAATTCAAGTCCAATTGTCTTTTTTGCATGCTTTAACAACCATTTATTTTACTTTGAAACCATTTTCACTCAAATATACTGAAATAATTGTTGTATTTCACAGCCTTCTATTAGATTTTACAATTGATTCGATAAGTGAATAATGAAGAAGCAAGCTTTTGTCCAGACCAATCTCGGTGCAATTGCGAAAGTTAAGGCGAGATAGTATTTAAATTAATTAAAACCGATGCAAAATTCGAACTCAATTATTAATAATACCTATCATGCTACGAGCTTTCATCATCATCAAACAAAATGGAAAAAAAAATGCATTTAGCCGTGAATAGTTGGAAATGTCGAGCAATCTATTTGAATTTACGGCAATGCAAATGTTTATTATTTCAAGTGCCTCAAAATCTGAGTGTCTGAAAGGATTCATACCAAAATTTCTTCTTACCATTTCTGAAATCTGAAAGGATCCCTTCTTACCAAATTTTAAAACTATTTCTTTTAAAAATCTGTTTAATTCTACATTATGTAAGTCATTCGGACTTATAAAAAGAAAGTGGAATGAGTTCTTGCTACCAACACACTCCTAGTCACATATTTATGACTTAAGGCTTTAATAAATCTTATCTGGTGAATTTCTAAATTAATGCTAGCTTATAGAGATATCCATATATTTTCAAAGTAATTACTATCAATACTTGTTAGCATGCCTATTTGTGGTTTTTTTGCTAGTGCTTTTTGGACGGCTTGGATCTTGACATTTCCTCACTTATATTTTTTTAAACTTCACCTTTCAATTTTAATCAACAAAACATAAATGTTTAGACGTTCGTGGACATATTTAAGATAAAACATAGAAAGTAACAATTAATGAATAGCATTTCAAAATAGTAAATTGAGTTGCCTATAATTCATTGCATTTTGTACATTTTCTTTTTTGCTTCCGGCAGAATGTTAAGCTACACGGATTCGAAAGCGCTCTGAAGTAGGTTATTTACAGCATTTTGAAATCACAACTGAGGGCAACAAATTTCAAGAATTCCTAGAGGGACAAACGGTTTGATGGTAAAATGTTGCGATTATCAGTGCTATGGACGTTATTTGGAGTATTGTTGCCTTCTAGCAATGCAATCACGAAAAGCTTTGTGAATTCATCGATGCCTGACATGCGGCCGACATTTGTTGTTAACTTTGACACAGGTACCGTGATTTGTCAACATTCGTCGCATCCGGATGATTTACATTTACATCAAATCTCGATCATATGCGATGGCAAGTCGGACTGCTACAGCAATCCAGCAATGCATGACGAAAGCTTTCCATACTGTGGTACTTTTTCGAATTTTCATACGACTGTATAATATTTGTAAAGACTTTTTAAAAAGAATAAAGAATCAAGAAAAAGTTGTATTTGGAAGAATTTGTTGATTAAAATTTCCTTGCTGAAAAATTAAAAAAATGAACCTCTTTGCATTAGCAGTTGGTCATCTCTTTCATTATTATTCTTTCTTGTGCGTGTTGTCTGCTGCCAATGTCATCAAATGTCAATTATATCAAAGTGCCTACTAGCTTCAAATTATTCATCTTTTTGACAAATTATTAAAAACCTGTGATGGTTATTTTAATTTATTTCTATTTGAATAAGAAAATAATTTATCAGGAAACATGAAAGTGAGAAAATCTTTTCAATTATATAACAATGTATGTAGCTTTTGTTAAATTCCAATCTTAAATAGTAGAAATTAGTAAGCAATTAAAGATTTCATGTTTGTAAACTGTTTTCAAAAAAGAAGCTTCATAATGTAATATGGAAAAGAAAACACACTGGTTGGGCTATTATCTTTATTATACAAAAAGCGTCTTGTAACAATGAAAATAGAAAGTAAAATTGCTCAAACAATATTTCAAATGCAACGTTGGTTTTACAGCTTTCATCGTTCATCTGTTCAAAATTTGTTTTAGAAAAAAATGTAAAAAAAAATTGAGAGCTTAGCTTATTTTAGCCGCACATTTTCAATTTTCATTTTGCGTAGCAGTAATCGAAGTGTTTTTCCCTTCAAGAAAATGTAGTTTTTATCGATTTCAATTTAACGTAAGTTGTGAACATTTTTGAAATCACCAAATCAATTAACTGCTTTTTCTTCTTTCAATAAGGAACGGTTCGCCTACTTAAATCTCTTAAAAAATAAAATACCGTTTCAACTGTCACACCATGTAACATGTATCATCTGCGGTGCCAATGAACTTTTATTTTGGCTTTCTTGTTAGATGAATGAGTTGGTAACGATTACAAAAAATTTCTATAGTGCCTAGTATCTATAAGGTAATGGCACAATTCGTTTTGAAGTCAGTAAATCGGATTCTTTTGTCAAAATTATATTTCGTCTTATCTATTAACCGTCTCATTCGAAGAAGAAACAAAACTCGTCAATAACTTCTATTCAGAATGAAAAAAAAAAAAAAACATATGTGGGAATTGTAAAAATTGAAATCGCGAAATATCTTTCCGACCTTAATCAGTTAGTTCTGTTATGCTTTTTTTTTTGCAACAACTCTTTCTGCGAATTAAATTTTTTTCTTTTTCTACTGGTTCTTTTCTTCAGTAAAACTAAATAATTTAATAAAGATACAGAAATCTTGAATTCAATTGTTTAAGATGACGCTCAGGATAAGACCAAATATTTTGCTAAAAGTTTAATCATTCAATTGGTCATTCAGTAATTCATTAAGAAATACATAGTTACAACTCTCATCAGCCAATTCATAAATTTATGGACTTATTTTTTAGCTTAATTGGATAATAAAATAAATTCTGTATTCGATCATGTTTGAACATCTAAATTATCTTATATCAATTGAACACTTTTTTCAAATACCAAGGGAGTATGAATCTTAATCTTCTCCACAGTCATTTTTGTATTTCTTAAAGGAGACTCAACAAAATTTTTATTTAATCCACCGTCTTTAAAGTACGAACTGATCTCTCTATTAATAAAAGTAAAATCTTAAACTAAAAAAAATCTGAAAGTAGCTGATTCAGAAAATTCCTTGCTTGTAAGCAGCAACAAATTCGTGTATATAGTAACTCTGCAATAAAAACAAGTGTTGATCATAATACAGTACGGTGAAAGTCACTTATAATTGTATTTGAATCTATTGAAAGTGATTTCAATATAAAATTTTTCGTTTAATTTATCAGTTCCAGAAGTTAAAATTCATAAGAACAAAAACTGGATGTAAGGATATGCAAATGGCATTATGTACAAGTGTTTTAAATTCTATAATAATTGTTTTTCAAAAGTTTAAAATTTACAAAAGAGTCGCCATCAATCATTACTGATTATTTCACATTCATTGAAGGCCTCATTCCAATTTTTCAATTTTAAAAAGATTATCTTGCAGGTAGCCGTTGTAATTCGACATGTAATCAGCGGGGTGCATGCTTGTTTGATGGAACTCAGGAACAGTGCTATTGCAATGCTGGATATCATGGTCCTCACTGTGAGCTTAATGGTATGATCTTTGCGAGTTCATCTTGAATAATAAGGGATACTCCGATAAGAGCAAAAGCTTTAGTAAGTAAGGGAATCATGGAAGAGTGAAACTTTCTTTATGTTCTTTATATCTAAATCCTAATTAAGCATTATTAAGCTCATTTTTATTTGTAGATAACAATGAATGTAAGGATAAGCCATGCCATTGGTTAGCACATTGCCGTAATACTTATGGATCATATTCCTGTACTTGCTTTCCTGGGTTTCAAGGAGATGGACACGAATGTTCTGGTAATTCAACTTTTATCCTTTTTTTAAATCCTGTAAGCTTACTGGTAGGAAGTAAAACGATTATTCGCGCTCCCATTGTAAATATCAAAGTACATCATGCAGGTGTTTCCAAAATTGACGTCATCTACTTTAATTTTCATTTCATCTTAAACCACTCTTTTAATTTTAACTTTTGTGAAAAAAAGCGAAGAACTATTGTTACAAGAATATCCTTTATCCACTACTAAATTAATTGTTCATAATAGAGGGAACATTAAGTAATTCTAAGAATTTCAACAATTTTCACCTTTTATCTTAAGTTCACTCTTTTCCGGTCTGTCGTTATTCAAATTTTCCAGTTAAGCTCCAATTTGATCAACATATTGTGATTATTATTTAGTCAGATAGACAACTTTTTAAAGATTCCATTGTAGTCCATTTCCATCGTTTCTGTTTGCCTGTAAATTTTTTTAAGTATAACTGACTAATTTTATACTTATCGAATTTAACAGCTAAAATTTGGAAGTTTTACTTTACTCCTGCATGGTTTTATCATGCTCATTTCCGATCACTAATGCTTCAATCTTTCTGTAAGTTTATAGTTCTTTTAAAATGATTAGTCATATAAACAGTCAGATACGTCTTAATTTCTTTTAAATTATCTTCACTCAATCAAATATCCGAAAAATTGTGGGTTTTGAGGAATGTTCAATTTCTGCAAAAGTTCATTAAAATTAGTATCGGCAAGATGATGCTTACATGTGTGAAATTCATGAGCGGCGAATTTAAATTTAGTGGGACAAGGTCATCAAGAGTCGCAATGTTTGTTCGTCTCTTTTAATATCAGAAACAAGGTTTTTATTTGTTCTCGTCAGGAGGAAATAAATTACTTGAGATTTTATTAGAAATTTTCATACCAATGTTGCTGTTAGTTTTGTTAGAAGCAGTGAAAATGAATTGGATTACATAAAGAAATTTAGGTTAAAGAACATGTTTCCACAATATTTTCGTTGAACGCAATATGAGGTCATTGCCACTTTTATAATTCCTTTAAATAGAGGCAATAGTGAGAGCAGAAAGTTTAACATGCATTAATTCAAATTTACTTCGCTTCGTTGATACACAAGACGAATACTGATGAATGAAATGATTCATACATGAAAAATTTGTCCTTCGAAAATAAATTTTTTAATTTCAAAAAGTCTATAAAAGGAAGATGGATATGAATATTTTTGCTACTGATTGAAGAAGGAGATTGGAATCATCCGAAACTAACAGACTAAAACAAGATGCCAAAAAAAGTGACTGTAGCTGCACTATGCAACATTAATAAAAGATGAGCGTAGCATTAATAAAATAAAATATATTAAAAGTTTACGCCTAAATCAATAATAATTGGAGCTATTTTTGCCTTAAGAAGAACGAATGATCTGCGAGCAGAGGGATAAATTATTTGCTTATGAAATTAAGAATGTCGAAGCTGCACAGATAGTACAACGTGAACAATTCTAAAGTGATAATTCATTAACTGTTAAAAGCTAGTTATTGTCAAACTTAAGTCAATATGTGTTTTCAGATGTTAATGAATGTGAGACAGGGATAGCACAATGTCCGGAACATTCAACATGTGTTAATCTACCGGGAACATATTTCTGCAATTGTACTGAAGGATTTCAACCATTAGGAATACCTCTTGAACGTTGCGCTGGTAGATAAATTTTATTATTGAAAAGACTTGTTTAAATACTTTCCGAAAGCCAGTTTCCTGCAGGGATATATACTTGAAAATAGATTCGCTTTGTACAAATTGATTCAGGTTTTTTCCGTTGCGTGATATCGTCTGATATTGTTAATTCAGAATGATAAGCTTAGAAGCCAAAAAGATTCCGTACATGATCGATTCTTTGATCACTTTTTCACAGATAAGCATCTTTACAGATATCGATGAATGCGCTGAAAAAATGCATAACTGTCGTGCGAAAGATTTTAAATGCCAAAATGAGGTAAAATTTTGGTTTTTATAATATTGAAACAGTTTATGGGTATGCATTCATTTATGAGTCTTCAGCAATTTACAGTGTTATTTAACAATGGTTATTATGATAAACTTTTGAAGCAATTAGAACAGTTTTGTTATCAATGAGAAATTAGCAACTGATATACTGCAGTTAATGGGCAATTTTTTTGCTTGGTTTCGATGCATCAGTTTTGTGCAATATTGATTACTGTAGATTGGTAGATTTAAATGTGTGGAAACCTGTGACACTGGATATCGTTTGGTGAATGAGACATGCGTTGACATCGATGAGTGCATCGAAAAGACTTCTCAATGTAACAGTCGTGCTAGCTGCGTGAATACGGCAGGAGGTTATCAGTGCATATGTGAAGATGGTTTTACCGGTGACGGTGAAAATTGCACACGTCAGTCTTTCAAATTTCGATTTTAAACGAATTTAATTTTTATCATTTAAATATTACACGACAAAAATGAAGAAGACTAATTGAAATGAATTTTAGCGCTAACTGATTGCAGCCAACAGGAAAGTATTTGTGATCGGCATGCATTTTGCATTGGTACTCTACGGATGTGTTTATGCCAATCAGGATATACTGGTGACGGCTTAACTTGCTATGGTTGGTATTTTTGAACTTCGAAAATCTTAGTTTTACATAAAAGTACGAATTATTATCGATAGCTTAAATACTTGTAGTCTTAAGCTTTTGCATATTTTATCAGATTGTATTTGAACACTATTGTTATTGTTGTCAAACTAAATGTTCCACATCATACAAAGATGTTAGAGTGTTGTCACATATTTATAGATGTAAATGAATGCGAAGCAAATCATAACCCTTGCGAAGGTCAAACCGATGAATTGCGCTGTGTGAATATTAATGGTGGCTATATATGCTGTGAGCAATATCTGGATGACAAAACATGCATTCGAGGTACGTCTGCTGAAAAGTTAATTTAATTTTATTTAAGTGACAGAGACAAATAAATTATCAGTTATTGAAAAACGTTTCCCTTTCTTCTCAAAAGAAGAACTCCTGAATAAAAGAATAAAGGAATGAACAAGAGGACTTCTGAAGTGAAATAATCTATTAAAAAAAGCAACTTTACCTTGATGATAGGTTTATTTTTCATTTTGTACTACCGTTTAATTTCTAGAGAAAGGTGCATTCTGTTCTGGTGGATGTGGATTGCATGCCGTATGTTACAATGAAACATGTCAATGTATGGAAGGATTCAGTGGTGATCCTCGAGTTAAGTGCTCTGGTAAGTAGTCTGCATTTAAATTAAATTAGAAAAAACAGAAACAACTTTATCAAGTTTAAATATTTGTGAGTTATCTTGTAAGAGTTCTGATTTTGGGAGGTATGTTTCAGTAGTTCTTGAAATAGATTTTTTAAAATATAGATTCATTGGACCAATTAACCAATTAATTGATATAGCACACTTTTGGCCAATAGATTGTTTATTATAAACAATCTACCAAGAGATTCTGATAAACCACATTTTCCAAAGATTTTGCAATAATTTTGATTGATCACTAAAATTCTTGTGGTATTTTGACTAAATGAAACGATCTTGTATTGCAGATATAAATGAATGTGAGGATGATAAACAGTGTCCGGGTGCTGGTGAATGGTGTGTCAATCTGTTCGGTGGATTCATTTGTTGTAGTACCGATTCGAAAAATTCTGAATGCCTTCGTAGCAATTCTAAATTGGATGGTAATTATACGGTATTTATCATAATTATTGTAGCCTTATTATAAATTAAAATTACTTTAAATAATCATTTAAAGTAATTTTAATCACATTTATGAGGTGCTGATGTATATATGCCTTGCAAAAAAACATTTATATCACTCACTTTTTATTCACTCACTTTCAAACCAAATGTCGCACAGAATTTAATGTGATAATATTAATCATTAATAATAATTGTACCATAAATCACTAACTGTCCTGCTATATATCACATAGATGTTCAATTAAAGGTATTCTGCGGACTTTTTCTGCCGGTACTATTCAAGAGAAAGAAACGGGCGGTTTTGTCATCATCGATAGAAAAGTGATTTCGTCAGAACAATTTGGTCTTGCATGCTATTTTGGATGCCCCACTGATTCACATTGCGTTAATGGTACCTGCCGGTGTAGTGATGGCTTCATTGGAAATACTTTCGAAGGTTGCACTGGTAGGTTACATTCTGAATGAACTTCCTCTTATATCTTCGCCCAAAAAAAAATTTCGTTTCGCTTAAATTTGGAATAGTTTTAAAGAACTGAAAAATTCTGTTACTTTTGAAGAATAATACCATTGTTTATTACAGATGTTGATGAATGCCAGCTTGGCCTATGTAATGAATCAGATTCATGGTGTGTCAATTTACGTGGCTCATTCGCATGCTGCACTACTAATTCTACTTTATCGGATTGCATAGATCAACAAATCACTGGTGGTTATGAAAATAATCTCGGTACCGGTAACACTAAAAGAGAGCATCTAGCCTTGCGTTCTACCATAGAAAAACTTGCAGACGATATGGGAGCTGATTCTTCTAATTCTATTGCTGATACGGATAGTATTAGTGGACAGAGTAATTGGGCTATTGAAAGGGTCGAGGAATGGAGAAATTTCACGGGTCATGCGATAATTATTGGACGTGGACGAATCGAAAGCAAAAAATGGAATGTGGCAAGGGACAAAAATGGAGCGCTGATTGGCATCGGTATAATTCATTCGGATATGGAAAAAAAAATCAAATCAAAATTAATTCTTGCTGTTATTATTATAATATATTGTTTCAGTGTGTAAGGTTGAATTAATAAACAAAGGCTAAAAAAGTTGTTTTTAAAAAACTAAATTTTTTTGAGTTTTGAGAAATTTTCAATTTTTAATATTTTAATAAGCACACTTTTTCATATGTTCTTTGCACTTTCGCTTCTTAATTTTGACATAAATTACCAAAATTCCTAAGTTACACTGTTTTTACTTTACGATCACATATAAGACACAATTTTATCGAATAAGCTATAGTTCTAATACGAAGCTAACCAATCAGGCATTACTCTTTCTCCAAAGTCAGCATGCGTTTAAAATACATTTAAAATTGAATTCCGATTGAAATCCAACTTCAGTGATTTAGTAAATATCTTTCTTCTGACCAAACTTTACGGGATTCTCGCCAACTTTTTTTACTTGCTTGCTTTAAGTTTGACATTTCAGAAATACATGGAAATCGGGCAGAAGAAGAGAAGTATTTTTCATCTTCAGTAAAAGAAGAAATTGATGAGACTGGTGAAAATAGCAGTGAAACCGAAGGGTCTGGCGAAGACATTGAAACTAACAATATTATTGGAGTAGAAAGAACAACTGATGATGGAATTTTAACTTCGTTATCTTTGGAAGCCTACAGAAGTAGTGCAAAAACTTCTGAAAAAATTTTAGAAGTCACTACAGCTTCATCGCTATTAACGGTTAGCAATTTTAGTGAAGTGCACAAAATTAGCGAAAATGAAACCAGAAAACTCGAAATCGTCACGTCCCAGTCTTGGAAACCATTAATAAATCATATGTCTACTGAATCCAGAACATCGTTAGAGAGAAGTTCAGAAAGTTCGGCTACCCCAACTCCACAGTTTCCGAAAACTTTATTGACAAGGGCCTCTTCAAGTGTAATGAACACTAGTCAAAATATGTCTGGAAAATCCACAGCTTCTGAAATTCCTGAAAATACTACTTATATCAAGGATACTGAATCTGTTTCTAAAGCAGGATCAATGAAAGGTGTAAAACTAGAAACAAATGCGGTTGTGGAGATGGATAAGACAAAAGTAATGATCATGGTAACGAAGGAATCAGTTGGTGCAATAGCAACTATGGAAACAAAACGGACAACAAGAGCTACAGACAAAGAAACTGATTTAACAACACCATCGAACGTAGAAATGCAATCCAAAACCACCGATCTTGAAATGCAGATGCATTTGATTGATGAGAAAATCAATGACTCTTTAACCATGCAAAACCAAACTATAGTTACTGAAGCAGTAATGTCATCTTCCATTCCACAAAGCAAATCACAGCGGAAGAAGCAAAGAGAACAGAAGCTGCAATCAGAAAACATCACCATAACAATATCTGGAGCTGATGTAAGACAGGAAACCGCCACACCAACAGTTTTTGAAGTAACTACTAAAGCAACAGTAACTATCATTCCAGAATTTAACTTAACAGACTCAACTGCAATTACACATTCAAAATCTGAAAGACTAGCCAAACTTCATAATAATTCCACTCCATCTATAAAGCGATCACATAAAGCCACTTTAGATTTTGGTTTTGAAATAGTTAGAGCTGCGGTAACAACTGATCGACAAAGTGGGATTGAAATTGTAGAAGTATCTGGTGAACATGTCTCAGGAAGTAATGAGACTGCTGGAATAGATGCCACATATTCGAAAATTACTAAACCAGTTCAGCTTATGGAAACTACTATGAAATTCAAATCAAATCCAACATCAATTTCACAAAGAACTGAATTAAAAAAATCAGAATTCATACAAACGACAGTGCCAATTGATACAACGCAGACAAAAGCTGGTACTACTACCTTGGAAAAGCCTACAGAACAACCGATAGAGATTGATGGAAGCACTGAAGTATCTCCAATATTCGAGCAAATATCTAAAAATAATAAGAGCGATAACATGATATCACGCAGTACTGTAATTGCAACAGGTTCAAAAAATAGCCTTTCATCTTTCAATCAGCTTTCTGTGACGTTACCTAATACAGTATCAGTTTCATTCAGTAAACCAATAAGTCATTACGAGTCATTGAAAACTGTCACGACTAACTCTCCTACAACAATAAATGTGATAACAGCAGAGAGCCAAGTTAAAATCCTGAAGGAATCATCTACAACTGAAACTGTCGGACTAATCACTTCAACTAGTAACGAGAATCTATTAGTGAAATTAAGGGATGGCGATCCTGTAGAAGAGATAACAACGATAAGAGATGCAACAATAGAGCCTGTTTCGGATTATGATAAAAGTGCTAGTATTGAAACAAAAAATAGTGAAGTACCCACAACAAAAGGCATAGAAGTTGAGGGTTCAGGGGAGGAAGTGATTGGATTGCAGACTACTAATAGTGCCAATAATTTCTTTCCAGACACTGACCTAAAAACTTTAACCATTGATGGTAAGATTCACGAGGTTGGACTGGAAATTGTATTGGTGAATAAGTATCCTAAAACAACAGAACCTGTAATTGACGAGAAAAGTGCATTATTTCAGAAAAAGCGGACTAATATGGAGACGTCACCAAATGTCACTGTAAATACATCTTTATCCTTTATTTCTACAACTGATTTAGAAAGAAAGGATATAAATCCTACTTCAGATTTTATAAAAGAAAAATCGACTACCAAAAAATCCTCAGCATTTGATTCTCATGGTACGGAACAATCAATAACTCCCGAAACAATTAGTTCTGAAAATCTTAAGAAAACTGATGGTGCAATGGATGTAAATACCACTCGAAAAACGGAAACTACACTTGAAGCTGTTACTGTCACAAATCCAGAGAGTGATATCTTTGGTTCTCAAATTTCTAAAACTCATTTAGAAGATCCTGCGATTGAAACAACATCTTCAGATAACACCGTCGTTCTTCAACACTCTAAAAATCCAAAAATACCACCAACACGAACATCATCTAAGCATAATTTAGAAATTGTATCAATTACTGATAGCACAGATTTATTAAAACCAGAGTCAGAAGCTGCCACTTGGACCATGAAACCGGAAGAAGCAAGAAGAAATGATGTTCTGGAAATGCAAACAGTTTCTGGAATGGAAGCCTCCCAATCAACTATTTATCCATCAGTTAGCGATGTAGGTTCATTTAAAATAATCCAGCAAGTAAGATTTCCACTATTTTTTTGTTCATATATTCATTTATCTGTTTTTTTTCAATTCTGAAATTAGACACCAATAAAAAAGGCTTAGCCGCTTTTTTTCTCAATCTTTAGATTAAGTGTTGATTTTTTAACATTATCAACTCATTGAATTTATTATGAAAAAACGGAATTTATTCATTTCAGGAAAATGCAAGTCCGCTATATGCTAATATTTCAAAACCTAAAGACTACATGGAGCTTACCAAAAAGATTCCGCAAGAAATCACGGAAACATCAATTACTCAAAGCAATGCTTCTTTCATATCTTTACGCTGTCGAAGTAGCAATGAATGTGGAATAGATGCTTATTGTGAAAGACGATCTGGAGTTTGTCGTTGTTATCCGGGATTTGATGGACAACCACCAATGACGCCATGTGTAGGTACTGTCTTTCATTGCAACATATGAACAAACAGTTTGATTCTACAGCTATACAAATTAAATTTCGAACTAGTCTTTCGTAAGCTTATTTCAGATATCAATGAATGCGATCAGCATTTGGTTGACTGTCATTTAACATCTCGATGTTCCAATATAGTTGGTGGTTTTATGTGTTTTTGCGAAACTGGTTACCGGATGTCAAAAGAACAAATTTGTGTCGACATTGACGAATGCCAAGAACGTGCTGGACATCCTTGCAGTCAATATGCTACCTGTATTAATATACCAGGATCTTATCAGTGCCAATGTAATCTTGGTTACACAGGTTTTTTTTTTGTATTCGATATATCTATTTGTAATTGCTATCATACATTAATAGTTGACAAAATTCTGTCTAATATTCCATATTTAGAATGTGATAAAATTTAGGTGATGGATATACATGTATTCCGATAGACAAGAGACATTGCAAAGAAGAAGAATTAGCAAAGTCTAATTGTGGAAGGAATCATTTCTGTTTAGTTAATAGCAGAGATGAAATTGACTGTGACATTTGTAAGAAAGGTTTTGTGAAAGAAGGCACGAACTGTACAGATATTAATGAATGTGCTCAAAGTGATGTTTGTCATAAAAATGCATTTTGCGAAAATATCGATGGTTCTTATAAGTGTCATTGTCAACCTGGCTATAAAGGAGATGGACAAGTATGTGACGGTAATTATTTTTGATATTTTGCACTTTGCAATTTCATATATTCAATATTTCTTTTTTTAAGATATTAGTTACTTGTAAACAGAACTGATCATTATGGCCATCTACAATATATGCATACATTTATTTTTGCTTTTACAATTAAATTAATTTGATTGTAGCATATTATTCTTTTATGATGGTATCACAGTAGTATCCTTGATATGTTTGAATTTGCAAAAATATTTAATTCACTTGCTCTGTGAACACTAACAGTAAGAAGTATTTTTGAAAAAGAAAAAAAAACTACTATTTTTTAATTAAAACTTTTCAATAGAATATGTTCAGATATTGATGAATGCCAAAATAGTCCATGCCATCCTCAAGGCATTTGTATCAATCGTCCGGGTTCCTTCGATTGTAAATGTCCGGATGAATGGGTTGGCGATGGCAAAAACGAATGTATCAATCCTTCTGATACTGCTTGTCTGGTATCGTGCTTTGCCCCATTTTTATTCATTTATTTCATACATGTCGTACAAAGAAAAATTTTAGAACAAGTTGTCGGTTTGCAATCAAGTCAACTATACATCATGCTTATCAGTTAACCTGGGTATTGTGACGATGTCGATATGCGAATGCGCTACTAATTATCGATATAATCATATGAAGCATATTTGCGAAGGTATATTAGACATTTGCACATTTCATAAAAAACTTTTGCTAATATATTTCAACACTATTAAAGCAACATCACGGAAAGTTTTGCTAAGAAATTCCCTCAATTTGTTAAAATGTATTATTTGAAGAATAATTCTATTCAGTTTTACGAGGATACTCAACAATGCTAGAAGGATTTCCGAAATAATAATTGAAAAAGATTTTCTAGATTACTAATATGAAGTCTGCAATAAATCATTCTCCCTAACATTACTTAACTTACTTAACTCAATATAATTGAAGAAGGATTGCTTTTTGGTGTAACTAATTTACAACATGCCGTTCCACTGCAGCTAATATATTTCAGCAGTTTCAGTCGGCTTACTTCTTCCTTTCTGTTCGATTATAACATGCACATTTCAAAAATTATTTGCTATTCGGCTAGCAAAAATTAAAAACAAGGTATTTAGATATTGATGAGTGTATGGAAAACCGTCATAGCTGTGACCCGTCGAATTCAGTATGTATCAATACAGTTGGTGGCTATACATGTGTATGCGCACCTGGTTACGAAGGAGTAGGAGGTATTTGCGTTGGTCAGTTCCTTATATAATATCAATATTACATTCATACCAATATAGCATCAATAAATTTAGGACTTTTCGTTGCTGTGTTTCTGAGATAGTTTAGAAGTTTACTGAAATCTACATTTTTTATCCTCTCCGTATTACAGATGTGAATGAATGTGAGCGGGGTATTGCTGGTTGCAATGCGCCTTCTCGATGCGAAAATTATTTGGGAAGCGTCGGGTGTAAATGTCCGCCAGGATTCACTGGAAACGGCATACATTGTACTAGTATGTGCTATATTATTTTTAGTTTAATTTTACGTAAAATGGAAGTTGGAGTCTCCATCCCTCTGCTTGACCTTCTCTTTGTCCATTCACATCTTTCCACTATTTTTTTTTCCCTTCCATATTTTCGCGTTTATGATTTTTTCATTCAAGGGATCGAATCATTCGCAAAAGCTGATTCTGACTGTAACAATGAATGGAAGAGGACTTGTCACAATATGAACAGAACATGCCATGTCGATGATGAAGATGTGCAACAGTGTGGCTCCTGTATTACCGGTTATCAACCACTGAATGGAAGATGTCTTCGTCAGTTGTTGCTTCCACTTCTTTTATCAAACTTGCTTTTAAAGGGTGACTGTAGTCCTGAAGACCAACTATTTGGAAAAGGATACATCTTTTAGCTCAATACTTTTGCTTTTCGCAGGTATTGGAAATAAATGCAGCAAAACTCCATTAACAATGAAGTTGTAATTATCTTGCATTACGTAGGTATCATTAAAATTTATATATTGAGATAGCAGAAAGAAGCTTTCAGCATTGCAAGAAGCAGGTAATTGCGCCAATCCAGAAAAAAATGATTGTGATGCAAATGCGGAATGCATTGATGTATATCCAGGGCGTCATTTTTGCACCTGTAAAGTGGGATATATTGGTGATGGACGACATTGTGATGGTAACTTATTTATGACCATAGGATATCTGTTAGGAAATTCTTATAATCACTACATTCATCTTAGTTGAGTCTTTGAAAGACCATCATGATTAAATTATTCTCAAAAACAAATGTTATCTGCCCGAAACTCGCATTATCATCCAGTCAAGTTCATAAGCTAGTAGTGTAATGGTAATCCATATAAGTCTTGGAGAAAAGTGGAGCTGCTACAAAGAATTAAGCGGATATATCAATTGTCTTTTGAAAATCTCTTATTGAGTGATAGTAGATAGGATTCGGCAGCTATCGTAATACTAACAATTCATTCACGTGTATATGTCAGTTCGACTATATTGACAGCGGATTTAGTTGTATGTTAAAATTTAACAAATACAGAGGCTAGCAGCTATCGCATATTTGCTTCCACTCTGTGAAATGTTTAAAATGAAAGCACATTTAATTCATAGAATGTTTAGAAGGTAGCGCTTACCATAAAGCAGACTTAAGATTTGTACATTCTAAAAGGATTGATATATTTTCGTATCATTAATTGCATTACTGTAAGTGCTTAAATTTATCTTCCGCTCTTAATTAAGTGACCAGGTTGCCTTAGCTAAGGATAGATCAAATAATGATAGTGAATTTCCGTCAATTACTTCTTCCTTTTCTTCAGTCACGTAACAAAATACTATTTATCAAGTATTTCTAACTCAGTTTTCCGTAGTGCTGTTATAATACTAATCAAGAATCACATGGAGAACGATTCATCAAATGATGTCTTTTTTCTCATATCTTTTATGTGTTATGTTACTACGACAAATACCGAACACGTTATATCTCTCTTTTATTGTTTCAATTTCAACACTTTTCATTGTCAGATAGTAAGTCAATGATTTTATATTGTATAAAAGTTGATCAATGAAAATGAGGCAGAGATTTTCTGGACTTCTTGAATTCCGGCATTGAAACTAGTAGTTTAAATTTGCAAATTGAAAAAGATTATCAAAATGATTGGCTAATTTACAGGTCCTAATTGTCATTTGAACGTATCTATGTGCCACAAAAATGCTCGATGTCAACTTGACGGAACCTGTAAATGCAATAAAGGATATTATGGCGATGGTATTGATGTATGTCAGTGTAAGTTAAATTTTTTCTATTTACTTGTTTTATTTATATGGACATTTATTGAAGTTTTTCCCCATTTATCAGCATTATTTCGACGAATAATTGCCGAACAAAATAAATCGATCATTTCTTTAAATTTAAAGCTATTAAAATTAATTCGAAATTTTAATCCGAATATGCTTTGCTTTTACAGCAAAAAAATTGGAGAAACAAAGTGAAAGGACGTTGGAAAACAGAACGGGCGTTTTAACAGTCACAAAAACTAGTACAGTAAATCAAGCAAGCAATGAAAAAAGTGTATTGTTGACTTATACGTCTGTTCCTGATTCTGGATTTGGCACCTCATTTACAACCATACCAGTTACGGTTCGTACTGTTGTTCGATTTTCGAGGAAATTATTTAAATTGAACGCTTTACGATGTTTCTTTTAAGCACTTTTAATTAGTGATTTTAGATTTATGAGCTTTTTTTTTATTATTACATAAATAATTGCAGGAGGAAGTGGTTCAGACAACAAATGGTATGACATCTCAGCAAAGTAGTGTGAGAGAAATGACAAACAAAAGCACGAGTGTAACTAGTGAAAATTCAATAAAAGGAAATACTATTGCTGTAACTACTTCTAGAGCTTCATCAGGTTAGATAAGTGAAAGTAGTCCCATAACGGTATTTGAGGGCTCTGCTGATGTCAGTTGAAATTGGCAACATAATATGAAGCCTGGTAATAAATTTTTATTCACTGCTGGTGAAATATCTTCAGAATTGAAACATGAGACTGCGGAAGGAACTACAGTTTTTCTTGGCTCCAGCATCTGGGATCATTCAAGCCCTACTTCTTTGACTGGAGTTGCCATTTTGGAAGAAATTCAGAAAGCAACTATGCCAAAATGCACTGTTGCCAATCAGTCAGTGTGTCATGAACTTGCAATATGCGCAGAAGAAAGCGGAGAGTGCGTTTGTAAGTTAGGATACCACGGTGATGGATATTCCCTTTGCATGTTAGTTGACATTTGATTATTTCTATTCCCCGTAATTCGGCTGTATTGAAGAACTCGAAGTCAGATGAAGAATATATCATAATTAGGATGAAGTAAACAAAGTTTACAGGAAACAAGGAGTCATTGGAATAAAATATAATCCAGAAATGATCTCAAGGAATACAATGCTTAAAATGGGAATAGTTTCGCTTTTTAAAAACAAGGATTTCAATTTTGAACTAATAATTGATTTCTTTTCCTCAGGAAAGATAGCGAAGATTGTACTTTCGACCCAAAGATTTGCGATTTGCGCGCTACCTGTGACGAATCGACGCATACTTGTAAATGTATTCAAGGTTATGTCGGTGATGGTATCATTTGCGCTCCGGATACCTTTGTATGTTGTATTCCCATTTTCTGTGTGTATGAAGGACGATGAGTAAAGCAAAAAAATCGTAGAATGCCTTATGGTTTTATCTCCTATTATGATTTAATGCAAATTTTTTGGAACATTGTAAATTGTGATGAAGATGGAAACATCTTATCAGAAATAAATGTTATAGGACTGTTTGCTGAGACCGAATTTGTGCAGTAGTTTTGCGAAATGCATTGGTCGAAGATGTATTTGCAATGCTGGTTATACTGGTAATGCATCTTGTTTTACTTTCAAATTCATATTTTTACCTTCACTTGACTTATTTTGCAACTCTTCCGTTGCAATCAGTTAGTATTGATTATTCTAGGAATTTTGAATCAATCTAAGTAATATATCAAAAAATAATTTCTTTGTAGGCGATGGTACCGAATGTGTTACGGTTGAACCATTGCAAGACTGTACGCGATGTGATATTAAAGCCAAGTGCTACAATGAAACCTGCGTTTGTGATAAGGTATCATTCTCTCGTCATTTTTGAATTCTTTGAAATTTCAGCTTTGAACGAAATGCATCCAGTTTTGGATTTACACCAAATTTTTTTGGAATCCGTTTTAAAAGTGATCATTTGTTACTAAAAGTATGCATTATCCACTCATTGTTCATTTCATTTCTGCTCTAAGTTTGATTTTATGAATTCATGCGTGACAAAATTTTAAGGGCTATTTTGGTAATGGTGCAGTTTGTATTGCCGACCCAGCGGACTGTATTCATTATCCCGGCCTTTGCAATTCTAATGCTATTTGTGATCAGGAAAAGAGGCGTTGTAAGTGTACACGAGGTAATTTACTCTTATATTTGATTTATTTGAATTACAATATATAGTGGATTGAAATCCGGAAAAAAAATGTGAAAATTGAAGAAGCTTAGATTAACTCAAATTTGGAGTAACTTAAATTGACACTTTTTTTAAAGGTTATATTGGAAATGGAATGGAGTGTAAAAGGAAAAAAGAATTGGTGTGCTTGAATGACAGAAGCATTTGTGACCAAAATGCCGAATGCCTTTCAACCGGTTTATGTCAGTGTAAACAAGGATTTAAAGGAAACGGATATTATTGTCGTGCGGGTTAGTTTGTTTTGCTAGTATTTGCTGTATAGTATGAAAAAATGAGGTGGAAAAATTGTCTCTTTGTGCATGATATTTCATTCTGAAGACAGATGGGTAAAATTTCTTGTTAAAAGATAATTTCAAAAAAGTATTAGATTCTTTCGCCAATCTAATTTCTTCTTTTAAGTGTCATTTTATAGTTTTTTGCGATTTTTTCGACATTAGACGCGTAATTTCTTACTTATTTCCTACCTTATAATTTCTAGTGAATGTAAAATTGAAAGAAATGATACATGTAACAGAAAGCAATGTATCACAATGTAAGCAGCAATGTGCTGCAAATGAGGAATGTTACCGTGGGGAATGCCGATGCGCGTACGGGTACAGAAGGAGCTCAAATGCTGCATGCACGGGTATGTTCTACATAAGCCAATTTCGATTGTTTTGATCTTTGTCCATTGAAGGACTAAGGACTTTTCCATCGAAAAATAAGCTTACAAAAGTCTCGGATGCTAATGCAAATGCAAGCTTTTGTTTAAACTACTAAAATAAAATAAGTCCAGATTGAAAAATGAATATCAGGATTACAGATATTGATGAATGCTCGATGGGTTTACACAATTGTCACCCAACGGCATTCTGTACCAATGTACCCGGTTCTTTCACATGTATTTGCCCGACCGGTTATCATGGAAATGGACGCAAATGCTTTCAACATCATCGTCTTCATAACATGTCCGGCAAGTATCTATTCGTGGATGCGAAACCAAATTACTACTACAAAAAGTGTTCCGTAAAATTTTACAACTTTAACTATAGGGAAATCAATCGAAAACGTTTGTGAAACGAAAACGTTTATAACGCAACAATGCAGAATTAAGCAAACTATCAGATCATTAATGCATACCATTCCAAAGAACTGAAAGTTTTCCTTTTTTAGTAGATTGTGAACTGGAGGGAATGACTTTACTTTTGGCGAATGATCCTGACTTGTACGATGCTCGAATATTTGTTCGTGGTCAAACGGACAATCCATTCTGTTCTAAGAAACTTAACGCCTTACTTTCTAATGAAACTGAATATCATTTCACGATTCAGTATTCACACTGCAATGTTAGATTCGAGGAACCGGTTTGATTTTTTTTTTAGGCAAAATTTTTTCCTAAATTTAAGAAGGTGAAAACCAATGGATGATAATAACGAACTAGCTTCATGTTGAAGATGTTTCATTATGTCGAAAGAACATCGAAAAATTTCCACATTAAACCCGAAGGACATCTTTTTTGTTCAAAAATGTTATACTTGTCATTTATTTCATTATTTTTTTTTTTCATTTCTACGCTGATATTAAAACTAATGTCTGTTTAGAACACCATAGCTGTTACACTAGTAATTCAACGACATCCGATGTTTATCACTGAACGAGCAGATGCTTATGACGTCCGATGTACATATCCAATTGGAGTTCGAAAGGTCCTCCAAAAATTAGCTACTGAACTGAAATTTAATTCACTTATTTACCATACTTTACTGCGAATGACTATTTAAATTTAAAAAATAATAATTTGAAATTCAAGCATGTTTAAGCGTAATTGTAAGTTAAGTGTGATGAAGAGCTACAATAGTAAGTGATGAGAGAGTTAAATTTTACAGTAGTATTATATTTCTAGGCCTCGTATTAATTTTTTTAAAAAAAAAATGTGCTGATAATTTGTTTTCAATAACTTCTTATTATTCATATATGAAAATTTTACATCTATTTGTGTATAGATGTCTCATCTCAATGCTTATTTCCTGCTTTTGCAGAACACGGTAACAGCAGCGCAGAAGTATAGAGTGAAATTGTCCAGATTATTAGTTTGCAATTGTAAATCAAAATAAATACAATCTCGATGTGGTAATTAGTAGTACTGTTGAAGAAAAATGAATTTACAGGTAGCAAGTCATGTGGGTATTTCGGAGATAACAACTACTAAGACTATCGTTGAAACAGGAATTGGACCAACCTGTTCATTAACTGTTACTGATGAACAAGATCAAATGATTGATACCGCTACTGTTGGACAGCCACTGAAACTTGCTCTCTCTGTATATCCAAATGGTTTGTTCCATTTTTATTTAGATAATTGCTTTCATTCCTTCTTGAATAACAGCAGCATAGTTATGAACGTATAATACAAGATGCCTAACTGGTTGATTGTAACGTATAGAAATGTGATTTATTTATTTATTGTTCATCAGTATCTACGTAAACTAATCAGAATGAATAAGGTATTTGGATCAAGAAATAATTAAGCAGAAATAATTAAATCGAATCGATCCGAACAACTGTAAATCTGAGTAACAAAATGGAATAATGCTTTTGAGTAAAATAATTTTATTAGATTTTTAATTTAAGCTCTTCTCTTTGCAGATACATATGCAGTTCTTCCGCGGAATTGTTTTGCAATAAATCTGGAGACAGGTGAACTATATTTGCTAACTGACCAAGGTGGATGTGCTATCGACACAGAACTTTTCCCAGAATGGACTTATCGACAAGTATGGCTTACAACGGCTAAATTTCGAACATTCAAATGGCCTGACAGTTCGATGATTCGTTTCCAATGTGATTGTTCGGCGTGCATCGGAAGCTGTCCAAAGGTTTTTCCTCTTATCAAAATAAATTAGTGATTTATGTCCTCTAAATTTATGAGCCTTTCTTTCTGTTCACAATGGAATATAGGTTAATTGTATGGAACGGCATGAATCGACAAAACAGCGCCGTTTTCGGCACACACGTGAAATTTCAAGAAATTCCGTCGATAAACAGATAATAGAAAAACACATAGTGAAAGGTACAAAAGGGATGGCATATTCTCGAGCATTGTACGTCAATGAGGAAGAAGAACTGGTACGAGCGCAACGTGATATGAGAAATTGGAAATATCCAGGTAAATTATCCATAATTATTATATCCATCATTTCTGTTTCGGCATTAATTACTAGAGATATCTTTTTTTGCTATATAAGCCACCACTGAATAAGGGAGTTTTATTTTTAACTTCTCGAAGTAGAAAGGGAATTTTAAATGCATATTAGATGCGTCTCAGTGAAAGTTAATAGAAATTATTTCACAGTCTTCTACCGTTGATCAGTTTTCTAAAATGTCTACTTTGAGGTTTGAAAACTTACGAAGAACCGACGGATGCTTTAGCTGATGGCATTTGCATTCGGGCTCTTTGGATAGTCCTATCTCTGCTGCCACTAATGATATTGTTGATATTTATTGGTTTACTATATGTAGTGTGGCGAGAAAAATCTTTCACTATGATGCATTGGAGTAGGCCAGATGTCAGCGCATTTTCATATCTCAAATTTCAGTAAATTGAAAAAAATGCTTCTATTATTGCCATGCCAATTCATATGCAGTTGTTGTTATTTATTGTTGTTGTATTGTTGTTGCTATTGCGATTGAACTATTCCAATATTCTAAAATTTATGTTTACTGAACTATAACATTACAATCAAAAAGTGTAAAACGGCAAAAATTATCGGATAATATTAAATGCAATGGTATCGTTTGTCGTATGCTTTTTACCTCAAATTTTTGGAGAATAAGCCGTTTTCTCTTTCCTTAATATCTCACAATAATTTGAGGGTAATTACCAAACGTTAGAATTTTTCTAATTTTTTATTGTTTGTCACTAACCTCATCCTCCGAATTTTCATGATTTAGAAAGTTTTTTGAGGACTGAAATTTGCATTCAAATTGCTTTTTATCTAATCAGATATTCAAAATCATTTGCTTTTATTAAAAGTATTACAATTACAGAACAACAAGAGCCTTTTCATTTTGTCAAAAAATCCCTTTGTGTACTCCCTTCCTCATCTTTTTGGATTTCGAAAAAATTTTCTCTGAAATGTTCTTCTTTTTCTCTTTCAACGACTGATTGTTACCCAATCATCATTGTTAATCGCTTTGATTTGTTACAACTTCTTTTGTTCTTCATATATATCTCAAAAACTCCGTTGCATTACACTTCTTACACAACACATAATTCATACAATACATTCCTTATCCGTATATTTATTTTCATTGATACAGTGAATGACAGTCATGTGCATGTGTGTGCATTCAATTCACTTTACATTTATCAGTTAGTTTGAGGGAAATTCTAAATAGATATGAAATTTAAAAAATCTTCCTGTGGATTCTTACGCTAATTGTAAATATAAAGGATAATTGTATGTATGTTGTATATCGTCAAATTACACAGCATGAATGTAAGCTTTATTGAAAACTTTGGATAACCAATAATTCTGTTTGCTTTACAATTAGGAATTAATATATGTCATTATTAAACATGTCTTTGTTTCGTTCATTAGCACTATTAGTGCATATCTAAACTTTCACTGTTTTCAAAATAAAATTATTCGAATTTATTCGAAAGCTATTCCGTTCAATTAATAAATTCTAATTTCATTCTGTAGCAAAAAAAAAAAAAGAAAAAAATACGAAATTTTGCGAGTTCCACAAATGAAAAGGGGATTAAATGTTTTCGATTTTTGCTCACAGATGAAATTTCGAAAAGAAAATAATGGCCTATTTAGCGTTTAGAGAAGCACTTTACTATCCTTCTCATTTTCCACATTGGTTTTCAAATTTTACCATCAACCAATCAAATTTTTTTTGTGGAAAGTTTTATCTTAGGAAGAATTTACTCGGCTAAAATAAGCATTTCCTAATGAGTTTCGGAATTGTAGCGTTGCAATATGAGAAAACATAAGTGAATGAACTGGTGGGATCTATGAAAGATGAATACATTTACAAAACAACAAATTTAATGTCAGCGCTTAAATGAGTATTTAGTTCCAGCGAAATACTATGTTCAAATACACAGAAAGATGGATTCAATAAACGATAATTCGACTGATATTTAATGCATTTCATGTTTAATCATTTTTTCATCATAAAATTTCTTCTATTTTTAATCTAATTTTTTTTGCAAATCGTTATTTTTTTAACAATTTTTTCATCTTTGCAAATTGTTTTTCTATATTGCGAAAAAGATGCTAGATAGAACGATTAGTTCAGAGATGAACAACTGTTACAAGATAAATTACTCTTTGATATATTGTTCTGTAGTAGACTATAATGCTTATCTCTTTTTTGAATTAATATCCAAAGATAATGCTCTACTTGTTACTAAGGTTAATACATTGCCAATTTGAACAATTTTCAAAAAATATTTATATTGAAAAGAGTCTGCAATTTGGTTCAGTGATAAATTCACATAGCAACGAAAACTTATCTAAACTAAACTATAGTTTAACAGATGAGCAAAAATATAAGGGAACTAGTCAGGAAATATAACTGCACAACCAATGAACGAATATGTAGCGAAAGTGAATGCTATATGTCTTTTTTGGATTTAATTTCAAAATGTCTTAAATCTGCAAAGAAGATAGTCTGAAATACCAAAGAAAATAATCAAGGAAGAATCGAAATGAGTACAAATAAACAAAGGATACTAAACAGTGAGAATGTGAAAGGCATATAATATCTTGACGCTGAAGTTCACAAAATGGAAGAATATCAAGTACGATATGAAATGCAATATTGCCATCATACTATTAAGCAAGAAGAATGAAATGATCATTAATCAGACAGATTAATATGTCAACACAGTGTATCAATCATTAAATGGAGTAGTGCATCAGATGTATGCATATAATTATTATAGTTTATGAAATTTAAAGACATTTCGATTTGTAACAGAATCTTTATTTAATTGTTTACGAAATATACGCCACGAAGATGCCGACTACACCATTCAATATTTGGTTCCTCTTGTTTATGCTTAAAACAGTTGTCTTATTTCCTGCACCATATTTTCCTACTTCATCGTTTATTCGGGAACATAGTATCAAGCAATAAATAAAAAACGGTTAAAGTTTCAAGGATAGCAAACATCAATATTAACAGATATTGATGAGCTAAAAGCTTATTATCTTACCGATCTTACTACCAACTGAAATAGCATAGCTCTTTATTCTACCAAAATTGTTTGAAATCTATACCGAAACAAAATGAATTCTAGAATTTATTTAAACTTAAAATAACGGTTGCAATATGATCAAAAAAAAAAAAAAAACTTCCACCACTGGCATCTTCATTAGATGATTGATAATTAGACCTCTAAATGAAGTACTCCTACTAACACTTGTTTTAAAATACTGACAAAAATTTGGAGAAATACTTGTTTAGAAAATAAATATGAATCATATAAAATCATCACTATCATTATAATTGGTGCCTAATAAAATCATAACATGGAACAGAACTTTCAATATAGACATCAATGTTATCCAACTTCTCATAACTGAATCACATATCTTATCAGCATTTAGTGAGCTTAAGATTGCAATAAAACGAAAATTGTATATATTAGATATCTTCAATCTGAAATAAAATTTGTTTCTGAAAGACTCTGAATCAACATGATTGTCACAGCATTTTGCAAAGTATCTCATCTACATGATCTTTCCTTGGCTACCTAATAAACATTATTCGCTTCCTACCAATTTGTTGTACTTATTCGCTTACAAAAGAATTTCCCTTCCAAAAGTGAATATAGTGGAACGCTTAAATACAAAACAATGAAGAAAAAATACATTAGAACACCATAACTACCCGTACACTAAATATCAAAGAGGCTGCTATTATTAATTCAAGAACGCTTTTAAATTTAAAAGTATCAGTGAGTGACATTACAAACACAATCTAAACAGAATGGCAAGAACAAATATTCAACAGATCGATTCAAAATTGCATTTCAGCTTTCACTCACACTCTCAGCAGCACCACTTCAATAGTGGAAGTACGAACTCCCAGAACATTTAACAAGAGAAAAAATTTCCGACATTAAAGAATGTACATTACAACAAGTTTAAGTGAATGAGGCTCAGTCTGCCAAACTGATCAATCTCGCATTGAGTATAAAGTATTGTCATTTCATTTTATATACTTTAATCTGCGTAGTTAAAATTATCGAAATACAGCTTTTCCATCTATTTCATCTCATTTCCGCTCATGAAATAATTAATTATTCGTGCTAAATAATACCAATTTACCTATATTTGACATTAATTTGTTGCCATCAACTCGCATTCGTCACTGGTCACAAAAAGCTAGGAAAAAATTTTTCGCTATAAATTTAAATTATTAATGACAAGAAACGAAAAAAGCCTGAAACTAAATTATTAAAGAGATAAAATTAATGCAAGGGAACTACAATGTTATAACGATTTCATTATATCAGTTGAAAAAACGAACTTTAAGTGAAATAATTATATTTTGTTGGATTCGTATAGTAAATCTATTTCCAACTATCTTCATTTTCATCTCTAAAACAACTGCTGGTGTTCATCAGATCAACTAAATATATGACATTTCCCGATCGAAAAAAAGAAAAATGAATTCGATAAAGATACAGTGTCACATAACTTGTCATACATTTAGAAAGATCTATAAGAAAAGCAGTGAAAAAAGCCATATTCAGTAGATTTTTTAAGTCTTATTTTCTTCTTTTTTATAATATTTGGGACAATAATAAAAATGGAAAAGATTAGTCAGATATATTTGACTGCATCAAAATTATTTGAAATAAGAACATAAGCTACAACTCTCTTTTCACAATTATAATTATTGCGTCGTCAATCTTAATGTGCAATATTTTACTTTTTGTTCATACTTTTGACAAACATTGGCCAATAAGTTTGAGCAATAAAAATGAGGATTTCTCGCATAAATGAGCACAAATTTCATCTTTCCCTTAAGTAAATACAGTGGAGTAGGAAACAAGTGAAGTGATTTCGACAGTTATTATTGTTAAGGAGATCAGAAATCAGATAGCCTTAACGAACTGCCTGTGGAAACCATATTATGTACATCAGCAACGATAAGTTGCGCTACTTGGTCTGCTACCTCTGCCTCCTGAAACAAAGCATTTACTTCAATAAGAGAGGCCTCTGACCACTTAAACTGTGACACGAATTCTTCCTTAATTGTTTTGACCAGGAACCGAAACTTTGTCGTTTGTTGGCAGGATCACTATTATAATTTCAAAAAAATCAAAAATAATAGAGGTAATCTACCGTTTATTTCATTATTTTTCACAAAGAGGCAAAAATCCCTCACGCATTTATTTCTGCCCAAGATAAAAGTATGAAAAATCTAACAAACAGCATTTGATATACCTTTTTCGCAGAATAATGTAGATATTTATCTAGTTTGCTTTTGAGCCTTCGCCGGGTATTTCCCTTATTTTCGCATATACTGTAACTGTTATCATACATTGGTCGATAGCGACCCATATCATCGACTGTAGCTAACGATACACTTCTGAAGAATAACGAAAATTCAAATTCTGCGAAAAAGTATCCATAACATTAATCCGTTTTGAAAACAAATCGTTTCAAAAATACAGCAAGCGATTAAGTAAAGCATATAAAATGATAAGAAAACTGCACAAAAGATAAGCAAATTCATGAAAAAAAACTCACGCCCTCGAACGTCCAGAACGAGAAGTCGTCGTGCCATCGGAATTAGAACTATCAGGTTGAGAAGTTGTCTCATATTCTTCTCTGTTCAGTGGTAACAGTGCTGGTGGAAGTGACGGATCAAGTTGGGTCAAATCACGATATGTCGCCTTGTCAAATATTGACGATGATATATTTGTGTCTGAGGAGTGATCTGAACTAGTAATTGAAATTCAACTCTTAAAAAAAAACATTCCGTTTTCACCCTATTGAAATCTCTTGATTTCATCCGATAATAATTTTTTTAAACTCACTACTTCATTTTACTTCATTTTTGACTTCATTTTTTAAGAAATACAATCTGCATTTTTAGTTACACATAAAGATTTTCAATTTCAAAAAGTTAAAACTTCAAAAGTTATTGGTACAGAGCAGAAATTAACGCTTGATATAAATGCTTCGTTTGAATTCCTGTTTTTTGATTATAGGGAAACTTTCTGACTATAGGACACAAAACTCAAATTTGACAGAAAAGGAAACAATATTTCTCTTCCGCCACTTGTCTCTCATCTTAATCAGAATCAAGTTTACCAGTTTTTTCTAAAGAATGGTCTATAAAAAACAGACCAAATATCCTCTTTCTCGCACTTGGATTCGGCAATTCGACATTGTTTGCTACCCGAGTCATCAGCTTTTGCAGATATTTTACAAATGCTGGGGATGTAGAAAAACGCTTCAAATAGTTCTGAAGAAAAAGACAAGATTTACAATTTTATGCTCTTGCAATGGGCAGAATCTAAATGCAGCAATAAAACAAAGTTAGCAACTAGTTAGCATCGAATACTTGTTATAATCAATTATTATTAACTCACATTTGCTACAAGATCCTATCGTACAATGTCAAAAATCATGGTTTTATTTTCATAATCGTTATTTGCTTACTTGTTCCAGAGTGCGCAAAGCCATATGTCGTGCTCTTTCGAAACAGTTCGAAGCAGGTCTTCCATTTCCCAAACAAATGTCGCTTTCGATCTGAATTCGCGTTTTAGAATCAAATTTCAACGGCTCTGTCGCTTGCATTGAAAAATATCTGTAAAAATTAAAGTTAAATATTTCTCTCAAAAGAATGACAAATTAAATTTGTTGTTTACATTCATACTAGATTCCATTAAATTCTTGGTCAGTAAATCATTCACACCGCGCAGTAATTAATTTGCTAGTCGTCACTTTAAAAAAAAGGTCACTTTGCGTGCTGATGATGTGGTTCTGACAGTTGCAACGAATACAACAATGTAATTCGTAAAATCCTAAACAAGGAAATGAAACCGTTCACTCAAACATGTCATTAAACAATGGTTTAAAATGACAACAATTACCTTAAATATTTTTGAATATACCGGAAAAATTGTATAGTATATACAGTATTTTCATTCCTTAAAATTTCTCACTTTCTAATGCATTTTATGCAACACTATGTATTAAGTTATACCAAGAATAACTTAAGGCGTGAGATATGATTAAACGAATTGCTCTCATTCAGTTTACTGTGAATTCGGACTTCCAGAACTTGCAAAAATTTCGTCCCAATTGAAAAAGTGCAAATATCTCAGAAAGCAAACCTGTTATAGATAATCATAGCATCTTCAACCGCTTGTTCATCGCTTTGTGTAAATGGCAATTGTTTAGCAAAGCTCTCGGCGGAAATAATAAATTCTATTAATTTCCCGTCGCCTTCATTTTCCAAATACTGAAAATAACACTTAATCAAATTCTTAAGGAAACTGTAGCAAAAATTTCAAGATTTTAAAACAGAAAGAAAAAATGACCAAAAACCATATAATCCTAATATTTTGTCTATTACTTAAAATGATTAGATCACAGCAGTATACGACAGATACAATCCGAAGAGAATCATAAAGAAATAATATTAGTGAATTTAAAATACCAAGTATACTGCTGGATAAGATGTGTCATCAGCACCATCTATAATCTTGGTGTTTACATCTTTCCTACTCATACAAATCTGTATCAAATAATTTATTCATGTACTTGATACATTAAAGCTTTGTGAGCTCTAACTGGTCATGAAAATTTTAAATGAGTAAAGAAATGAAATCGGAGCTTCATGGAGGAAAAGTAACTTACCTCAACAAATGCACACAGAAGTGGTTGGCACAACATAATATCTTTTATCGTAAGTGCTCCGCTACTGATAACATCTATACTGTGCTTAGCGTAATATACACTATTTTCAAACTCTTTGAAGTACCTATAAAATCAATTCGGATCGACAAAACATTTTAGCAAACAACAGCAAAGACCTGAAATATCAACAAGATACATCTTCAGATATAATGGTGAAAAGTTAAGTGAAAAACTAATGGAGTTATTTACTGACGAATGAGTTTTCCTATAAAATTTTAGGAAAAGCATTTTCTCTTAATGTATTAAAAAAAACTTTTTTCCTTGTTTAACAAGAAAAGTTTTTAGAAATAAAAAGTAATGGAATGCGGAAAAGTAAATTAGTAAGGGAAAACCAGAAATTAAAAGTTCTTAAATTTAAACAAAACCAATACAAACCGGTTTTCCATGGCGCTCAAAACAAAGCTCTGTGCCTCAGAAAAGCAATAAGGATCGAAAGATCCATTTTTAACATTTATTCGTTCTGCAACAAAAGCTTTGGATAGACAAGTCATAAATTCTTTCGAGAAATCAATGAATGTTACTATTCTAAATAGTCAGATTAGACAATATTACAAATATTATGACTGCAATAATAACAGCAACTGCAAAATTAACGGCTTTGCACTAAAAATCACAACTGGCAAAGGTAGTTATTATTGACAATCTTGTGAAGGTCGATCATATCAGATTTTTTTCGCTTATCCCTTATCATTACTAAATAAAAAATATTTCAGTCTGAATAGGAAATGAGCCTTGGTATTTGTTCCTACTAATTTACTTGAACTATATCATCCTTCATTAAGCAGTGGTCGAAGCTACTATAGCCAGTAACTATTCCAACACTGAACGTTGAATAATTTACCCAGTACTATTTTTCGCAAATGATCAGTGATGTTGATTGAACAGGATGCATCTTCACTTATATATTTCGAATAAATATGAATTGCATCATTTTTAATCACTGAAACGGAGCGGTAATGCTAACGATTAAATTAATCAATTAAAAAAAAAAACTACTGCAAATTGAACAAAGAAATTTTTCGACGAAAATAAGAGAAGTTGCATATTTTGATTAAAATTACTTGCGATCAAGGCTCCATCATTCTTTTTTGCTGCAAGCGCCGAACATCGGAAACTTTCAGCATGCAGCCAGAATTTGATTAAATTAAGCTGGCCTAAAAGTTATCGGTAATACGAATATGAAGTGGAGAAAAGTAAAAAAAGTTAAAGTTGTCTTTTAATAATGTTCCTCGAAAAGAATTAGATAAGTTCTAGTTTTTCATTCTGATCAGTCTTTCTCTAGTTATCATTAAAATACTCTTGCTTAAGGAATTACAAAAACAAAAATTGCAACAAACTGAAAGATCACCCATCAATTAACATTATATATATTATTAGTATTTACAAAATGAGGAAGTCTTACCAATCCCTTCCATGAACTGAATAAAGTAAGCCAAAGCAGCAGAATCATGCAATGTTTCATTCAGTGTATACACTAGAGCTGTTTTTGAAATAATTCGTTGAGCTCCTGGTTGTGGTTCACCTAAAATGTTAATTATCGAAAGAATGGATATCGAAAGACTCATTAAAACATTTGCTCCAGGAAAAAACCTAGCAAAACAATACATCTTTAATGCAACATTGTTTTGTTGATCCTGCTGGATGAATTGCTAACATTAATCTCATCTCTATGTATTTACTTGAAATTCAAACACACCAAAATTTGTATAACTAAACAAAATTCTTGAAAAGAATCACTCATCATGATTTCACCAGAGTTGCTCGTTAGGCATGCCTCTCAAGTGCCTTAAAGAATTGTTTCGAAGATTAAACAATATAAAAAGTATAAAATAAAGTTAAAATACTTTGGCTATCTCACTTACTGTAGCATTATTGAAACTTATATTCAATCATTTGAATGAAAATGGAAAACACATCCATTTTCTTTCTAAAAAGACTGAAATTCAAGTAGTACTAATCAAATATTAATTTTGATATAACTGGAAAAATTCCATTAAATTATGATCTCTCATCATAAATTGTTATGTGTTTTGTTTTTATCAAAAGCTTACAGATAAAAATTATCAGAAGCTTGGCAGCTTACCTAAATCATCGTTAATTTGTGCAGGAAACATTTAGAATTTGTACAATGAAAGGCAATTCTCGACAGATATTTGAAAGGAGCCACTCACTTATTTTACCTGTGCTTGTTATAATATTTATACTTCTTCATCGTCTGAAAAACTTACAGTTTGCATATTATTTGATACAATCTCATTCACTCTTCTGCACTAGCATCTGTAATTTTCTTACAAATAGATATATCACAAAGTTCGAATTACTCTGACCAACCGATAATTCTCAGTTTATCAGTCTATCAACTACCAGTCCTCAGTCTATCAGTCTACCAGTCCGAGATCAAATGATATCAATCTATCAGTCCTCAGTCTATCAGTCAACCAGTCCGAGATCAAATGATATCAATCTATCAGTCCTCAGTCTATCAGTCCGGGATCAAATGATATCAATCTATCAGTCCTCAGTCTATCAGTCAACCAGTCCGAGATCAAATGATATCAATCTATCAGTCCTCAGTCTATCAGTCCGGGATCAAATGATATCAATCTATCAGTCCTCAGTCTATCAGTCCGGGATCAAATGATATCAATCTATCAGTCTATCTATCAGTCTTCAATCTATCAACTGGCACATTACAACACCAATATCACATCCTTCTTCTTCCATAACAGCACCACCACCTTACTGAACTCACAAACGCTCTCTCTACAAGGAAGAAATTCAACGACTTCTATTAAACGCGGCCCCTATATATCACACGGCCATTTTAAAGGATTTATCATTACTATGAATGGTGCGGGAAAACTGTTATCGTGAAGTAGCGGGTAAGTTTTTTCAGCTTTAATTGAATTGATTTAATTGAATTAGTTTAATTGAATTGATTTGATTGAACTGATTTAATTGAATTGATTTGATTGAACTGATTTAATTGAATTGATTTAATTGAATTGGTTTAATTGAACTGATTTAATTGAATTGATTTAATTGAACTGATTTAATTGAACTGATTTAATTGAATTGGTTTAATTGAACTGATTTAATTGAATTGATTTAGTCTTAGTTGAATTAATTCTTACTCAGTCATATTCGGATAGATATAATGAAAGTGTTATGTAATGAAAGGATTTATTTATCTTTTTAGATTCTCTTCTTATACATACTGTCGCTGGGATTTGTGAGGACAATAAAATTATTGTTTTGTATCATTTCAGTATGTTTACTTTCTCTCTTTCAGCATGAATCAGTCTGATCATGAAAATGAGGAATTGATTAAATTCACATGCTTTTTATGTGGTCTTACCGAGAATTGCCATTATGGTTTGGTGGAAATTTCGAGTCGAACGTTAGTTGTTGTCTTTTTTTTCACTATCTCTTTTATAGTCACATTCAATTTTTGAAACACATTTTTTGCAATACATTGTTATTCAAAAATGAAGGCTTATCAAACACATCAACTTTTGTCTTACAAGCTATAGGTTATATATTCTTCGCTTATTTGTTATTAATTTTGTTAAAATATAAACGAAGTGTCTCATAACTTTAACTCTTTTAATTAATTAAATTTGATAAGCCTTCATTTTTTGAATTCTCGTTCCATATAGATAAGTCTTTATCTGTTTGAAGTGAGCTTCACTAGATTTTCTCGATTTTAATGCGCCCTTTCTTTTTTGGACATAAAAGATGGATTAATTTGTCGTTTGGCAGATATATTGTATAGGAAGGAAGCCAACGAATTATTTTGTGAAAGAAGATATACTTCATGGCGAGGCATTATTCTTGATTTGTAATTCTTTGGAATATGTATGAACTATGAAAAGGATTTAAGTTTCAAGATAGTTTCGAAATTTTTTAAATTCAAAGATAAATTTGCGAAACATATTCTTTTGTAGACATGTTTACCAGTATAAAGACGAAATGTACTATATGTTGGATCCTTTTCGAAATCGACGTAGTGTAAATGAAAGACTATTAGCTCGAACAAGCACTGGTAGTAAAACTTCTGGTAGCAAGGCTACCAACATTTTTGATATACTTGTTTTGGGAGCGATTTGCAGCTTATGTGGACAACCTGTCTGCATTAGTGAGGTAGAGAAATACTTCAAAAATATTGCATTTTTCTGGATAGAAGACCATAGCTGAAAATAGATCTTCTTAATGGTTGCTTGGTGACTTAGTGATATGAAATTTGAGTTTTTGCAATTTAAGTTTAAAGAAGTTGAAATAATTAAACTCAGAAAAAATCTAGATGATGTTAGTGTTAAAGACAAAACTATGCGTTAGAAAAGCATGGTTGGCAAGAAGTTTTTATGCGTTTAAAATTCTTATTTATTATTCTTTTTGAAACATTTAAAAATAAGAAGGGATAAGGAATGGAAAGTTGAAAGCCAGAATCAGAAGCTTTCGGGACAAATGTAACATCTTTTTCTGGGATCCCATTATTTTACTTTGCAGATGGAAGCTACTGAAAATTAATCATTCGTTTTATTTTCGGCTAATCGTATTCTTTTTTCTAGGACTGTAGTGTTTTCTATGCAAGAACTTTCTGTATTTTATGTGTAAATCGAGAAAAAACTCACTTTCCAAAGGCTTTTATCCAGGTATTTTTTTTATCTTTGTTCATAAAGTGAACTAAAAATCAATAGCTTTTGATGTAATATCATGTTACTTGTCTTCCCAACATAGGCATCAGCTTGCTTGGTTAGGCTATTAGTAGTGCGCGTGATATTAGCCATCTGATATGTGTTGTTCTTTCTCGAGTTTGTAGAATTACCTAGAATAAATCTTGCATTATTTAGTGATATGGGTTTTTTAACATTCCTGTTCTATGGTGGGATGCAAATTACTTGTGTGATTTCATTCATAATGTATGGTTATCAAAAAATAAAGTTAAAAAATTTTTCATTTTAACTTCATTGGATTTTTTCTCTTTTCGGAAATTCTACGTTGGAAATATCGAATCTTCCTTAAGCTTGCTGAAGAAAAGTTTTCTGAAAAATCCTTTTTTCTAATCACTGCTGAATTTCAGCAGATTGACACAAGTCGTAAACAGCGCGAATCTAAACAGAAAGAAGATAAAACGTCTCTTTGATATAAATTGTTTATATATATACTTTTCAGTTCCATAAACGTTTTGACTTTCCGGTGTGCACCACATTTGATATAAATAGTTATAATATATGTGAAAAAATATATTTCTTTATAGTGAATTTCGTATCTTTACGATGTCGAAATAAGAATACATGTTGTGTGCTAGCTATGCTAGAAAAATAGATTTCTTTATCCTGAACGATCATTTTGCTCTGCTGGGTGGTCACTGAACTTTGTATAGTAAAACATTTTAAGAAATTTCGTTCTTGCAATATTTATGTAATTGTTTATGCACAATTTCGTTTACGTAATTTTGTTTATGCGCAAGAACCACGGAATGTTCCCATCTGAAATCCAAAATATGCTGTTGTGAATCATTAGAGAAAATTCTTCTTTTCCTTTTTTATCCAATCATTTGTCAAGGAAATTGGACTGCATATTTTCAAAGATATAGCTGACATGAAAAAAAATTTATAACTTTCGTTTAGAGGAGATTAGTGATGAAGTTTTTTGTGTTACTTGACATGGACAGAAGTGCTTGACAAATGTTTTTCGATAACGATAATAGTTTTCTTAACAAACGCAGAGAAACAAATACAATAGTACATGAGTTTCTCAGTTGGTGAGAAAAGTGAGATTTTAAGTGTTGAATAGAAGATTGAATCGGTAAAATTGGAGCTCAAAAAAAGGAAATTATCAATCATCGAAGTTTACAAAAAACTGAAGTGTGATAGAAAAGGGGAACTAACGAGGCATGATTTTACAACAGGTAACACATATTACACAAACATATTTCGAAAGCAAAAGAATTTAAGATTATATAATTCGTAATACATTACATGTACCAAGGAATTTAAGATTAGAAACATGATTGCACAATAGAAGAATAACAACTCTTTAGGTACAAAGAAACATCTATGTGTGATGAATTATTTGTCTAGAAATATTCGTAGAAAAATGAGTAAAAAATTTAATTTAATTACTTACAACATATAAAAAATTCTTTCGATTTTACGAACAGTAATTTATCAAACATGAGCGAAGTGATATCTAACATAGTAACTTTTACTTCAAAAGTTTTGTAAAGGCTGAGTTAATATAGCTTGTTTAGCTCAAGCATTTATAATGAAATGTAGCAAATCTGCATGACCAAATAATGAATTGTGTAACTATAATTGCTAACTGTTATAGAAAATTATTTTTTCTTAAAAGCTCAAAAAACAAGTTCTCAAAAATTTTGCTTTTCTTTTCTATGTGAGTTAAATATCTGTTTTATTAATATGATGATATCTGGATTACTTTCTAAGTGAAAAAAGGTAACTTTATGGTGCCTATAAACTTGTTATACATGACGGTAGATGTTGCGAATGTTCGGAATAAACTTTTTGAAGTCTATCAAATTTCAGCTAAAATGTGTCATGGAAAGGATTCTAAGAATTGTATATTTATTTTACATAATAACCAGTATGGTGCAGGTGGAATACATTCATTTCGATGTTCCGATGTAGTTTGTTGGAAACTCGAAGAAGAAACTGATGGAAGAGAAATGGAAATGGTATGACTAACTCGAGACAGTAGTTAATTTTTTTTTATAATGGAATTAATATTCATATATGATAGATTGCAAGGAATTTATGCTATAAAATTCCATAAAGAACCTATAATATAGTCATAAACTATTGGTAAATGCATGGATGAAGAATTATATTGTAACAATTTTTTATTAATAACTGATGTTTTGGATCAACAACAAAAAAGGCAACTTCAAGCATTTACACCAGTATCACTGTTTACACGTTGAAGAGATATAATCAGTATTTTGGAATAAAAAATATTACAAATTAAACACAACAAAAAATTGAAACAACTATAAGCATCATTTTTTTTCGATATAACTCAATTAAAAAATGTTTGTACAGGAATTTGCTTCAATTTTTTTCGATAGAAAGTGGTAATAATGTGTGAATAAATGTCACCGATAGATGTCACATTCATACTTCATAGAGTCAATGATGAAGAAAACAGATTGCGACTGCGTCTTAAAACGTCTCATTTATTCGCACAAGTGATGCAGCATTATCAGTGCTTCTCCACACGTTTCGATTCGAAATTTCAATTGCATAGATTAAATGAATTATTTCAGTAACTATACATGAGAGTGTATGAAAAGTTGTGCATTCGCCTGTAGAGATCGCTAATGTATTAAAAGTTGAGAAATATTGCAATTTCAGTTCAAAATGATACAGCTATACATTTTTGCATCGTTATTCGGCTTGCAGTTCAATTTCTTATACTAGTTATTAACTATATCTTCAAACATACTCTGTGAGTAATTCCTCTACAAAAAACGCGGTTTTTCAGAGTTTAATTAATAGAGCTTGGCGCTTTACTTAATCTTTTGTTTACTTTATGCTAAACAATCAATTTATTCTTTCATTCAATTATTCTGAAAAAAAATTTAGGCACAGCTACTGACAAAGTAAGAGATTTACAATTTCAGAAATATTATCAAGAGTGATTTGAATTGTTTAATAAGTCAATGATTAAGTGAAACTACAAGTTTTGCTGCTATATTTTTCGTATCAAACACTATAAATCTCTCCAATTTTTGTCTTTTTAAAACTCTGCGAGTGAAAGCTGAAATTTATAATTTAATTGCTACCAATCTGAAGAGAATCTAAATGCAGAAAAATTTGTTCAAACTATCTTAGTTAATAACGAGAAAATTTACCCATTTTTGACAGGACAATATACGAGATCATCAGTGTTCGAACAAAGGAAAACATGAACAACAAACTTTAAAGGACTTCTTGGTAGATTTGAGCATTACCTAACCCTTTTCAACATGAAAAAATGACCATAAACTATGGAAATGCATCTCATGAGATAGAAAAAAGCGCAAAAATCAGTTACAGAATTTCGGCAGTGACTCAGAGTGAATTAAATCTAGACTGAAAGGATCAAAAATTGAAAGGATCTTATCTCATAAAATATGATTCCAAATATCACTTCAAGACTCTCGAACTACTTTCAGACTAATCTCCCAAACCGTAAAATCCGTATTCTACAATTGGAAACTTCATTGAACTTCCATAGCAAAACTATAAAAAACTATTGCTTCCCAGCTACACGTTCCTTTTCTTTCTTTAAACTTCGTAAATAGCGCAAAGCTCGTTTGGCTGCTGTACATTTGGCTATCCGATAACTCCTTCCCATTCCAGTGAAACGACATTTGCCTTGGATATCGACTGTTACACGTACTTTCCCAGTCTCCAGTATTCTCTCCAATTTTCTGCAGTAAAAGTATATTCATCAGCAAATACGAAAATTGATATTTAATTAACAACATGCATTTTTTTTTTTAATATTTGTTGAGACGTTTTTTGTTCTATATTAGTCGAATACCACCGACTGCAACTTCCTCAAGGTACTATCAAGTCATTTCAAATTCAAGTCTGATTCCTTATGCAAATTACATCATATAATTTTTGAAAATCGGCACTGTCTCAGTTGAAAAATCTGACTTAGGAAAAATTCAAAAATCAAAACTTTCTACCTCTGCTAAATCATTTTGTCTTTTTTAGATCAATTTAAACTCATTTATGCACTCTTTGAATTAAATCTATCTACGGTCCTATTTACGCTTTGATACTAGACAGAATCAAGAATGAGAGGTGCTCATGAATCAAACTGAAAAAAACCTGAAATTCAGAACAAAAGAAAAGGAAACGTACGAAAACCGAGCCCGTTCAGGTTCCATTTCAAGCAATTCGCGAATTGGTGAACGTGGTGGATTACTGCAGCATTCATCTATTGTTTCCTTCATTAAGTTATAAAAGACTCTCCATACAACGTCTAAGCTTCGTCCACTATCCTGAAATTAAATTTGGAAAACTATGAAGACAGTATTAATCTAGAAAAACAAAGATTCTATTGAGTTTGGAAACTATAATTAAATGAAAGCAGTCCTAAGAAAAAGTTTTGAATGTTTGGATTACCAAATAAATGGCTCCAGCTACCGACTCGAAAATATCACCCATTGCTTTTGGGACCTCGATATCTTCTTCTTCACCTTCATCAATTTCTTCTTCGGTCGTTACCATGTACATCTATGAATTAAAATCTTATATGTATGATATAAACATTTTCACTTATCATACTAATTAGTTGCATTTAAATTAGAACCATCGACTGTGATGCAAAATTTGTTTCAAGCTGCTGAAGGGAAAATACCTCTTCATTGAAATTTGCACTTGAAAGATTCTTTTCTGCACACAGACAAACAAATTTCTCGATCATATGGTGCAGTCTAGGGCACATCGCAATAAAATGCTTAAATAATAATATTAGAAAACTGCTGCACCTAGAACTTGAAATTATTCGTTCAATCGACAATTTCCGGCAAAAAATTTTTTAAATGTTTTTACGTAAATAAGCAACTGAAATTATTCGGAAATATTTCGGAAGCTACAACGTGGAATCTAAATGAGGAATTTTTTGACAAATCCAAAGATAAATAAACAGAAGTACCTTATGGAAGTTATATTTGACGGCTAACGATGCAAAAATAGTATTATTAACAAGTGCGGAACGAAGGTCCGTAAGAACACCTGGACTATAATGTGATGAATGTTGGAAGAGAAATCGTGTAATAACATAATCTAGGACGGCATCACCAAGAAATTCTAAACGCTGAAATACACGAATATTTAACAGATAGATTAGGGGAAATTAATTTACTGGAAGACTAAAAAAGATTGTCTTTCAAGATGATGCATGGAGACCTCTTTCGTAACTGCAACAGTGACGTGAGACACTTACTAAAGCAAAATTTTATACCGTAATCGATTAATAAAAGCACCTGATAGCAACCGGTTATTCTGTTTTTGTAATAAGAAGCATGCGTAAATGCTTGCAACAGATATGCTCGGTCACTGAAACGATAACCGATACAATCTTCCAGTTTCGAAAATTGAAATTGTACCCACATATCATTTAACTTTCTCAGTGAATTGTCTGGCTGAAAATAATTATATTCAAGATCAAACTATACTCGTTCAAAAACTATTTTTCAAAAATGCAACATATTATTAAAAAAGAAGTATTTGAAAATCACTCGCATAATCAGATATTAATCAAAAAGAACGACATAAACCATTTAGCAAAATCATAACATTAGCTGAATGAAATGCATAGTATAAAACTCTGAACATAACATAAAACTCGCACTAAAAAACAGCTACTAAAAAACGGCAAAATTATTCCGTCAATTTGATGAGAATAGCCAAAAGATAATATGCCGATACCTGCTCAACTGTGTCAATGAACCGCAACAGTGGTGGTTCTATTTGTACTGGCTCCGTTAGTACTTTCAATCCTAACCATTTCATAAATTTTAACGTTGCTGTAGGACCCAGTTCCAAAAGATGGGCACCAATCAAAGACTCCACTGCATCAGCGATTGATTTATCACCCAAACTTTGCTGTGTTAACAGATTATATGGCAAGGGCGTAATTTCTTCACCATCCCAACTTGTCATATTCTGAAATATAACTGACTATGTCAAAAGGATCATTGAAGAGTTCAGCTAGAGAAGTAGTAACGATACCGACATTCTAATTTCCCTGAAGATATCTATCCGCATCTAATGCACCCATAATCCATGAAACAGGTACTACAATTAATGGACTGACAGTAATATATAAATATTAGTTATTCAATCACTGCTTTCAATAGCTCACCCTTGGAAATTCAATAGTCTCGATACCATCAGCAATTCGTCGAGCTTGACTATTTCGATCAGCTTCATCCCAACCCGTAGATACTTTTACCTGAAGTTCAAGTGCTAATAAAATCAAACTATTATTTCTGCATACCATGTCACATAATTATTGAAATTTGGTTGCATACAATTAATAAAGTTTCCTTTTTATAAAAAGAAATTAGAAAACTGAGTCACTTTGGGCAGTAAAAAAAATATGTCAATCAAAGAAATCTAGAATGTGAGAGATAAAAAAAGAAAATAAATCTTCCATTTCTTGTTTTGGCATTATCTGACATGAAATAAGTGACAAATAAAATCTATACTGGTTGTTGATCTTCAACTGCTTTTCCTTCAAGGACATTCTCCATAAATTTGTCACGTTCTTCTGCATCCAGTGTATTCGGTGCTTTGAAGTCTGATGTTGGAGCGTAACTGAATCTCAACAAATTTTTGTTTCAAAAAAGCAAAACTATGATTTACGAAGAGTATTGATCAGAAAACAAAAAAGAAGAAAAGAAATAGAGCAGTTTCGGATTATTTCCAGTAATGAAAAAAGGCAAAGAGAAGGAATACAGAAATAAGAACTCACCAGGGAGGTAACCATCCGTCATTTGGATCAAATTTCGAACCAATGATCAAAGAAGGAAGATTATGCTTCCTTCCCAAACGATATAAATTGCAATTTGATACCTGTAGAAGTAAAATTGATAATTCTAAATTTAAACAATAGTGAGTCTGCTTCGTTTTGAATTAAAGCCTTTCAAAGTTCCAGGATATGTTACAAAAGAAAAAAATGCTTACTGCAAATTTTCTAAATACATATTTTAGTAGACCAAGCGCTTAGAAAGATCAAGCTATTAGATAAAAATTTCTCCAGTACCTCAGAATATTAAGCTCGATAAATTGCAGATTTTGAGGTATGATTTACAGAATCAATTAAATTAAATAATCTCTTTGCTTCTCGCTTAATAAGATTAGTGAATAACCTCTTTACTCCTTGCAAAACTAAGTTTTCCTTCATGCTGCTCAGGATTGGTATGAAACAAGTAATCAGTTACAGCATATTTCAAGAACGAATCACCAACAGTTTCGAGACGTTCCAAGTTGATACCGTCCGATGCATTCGACAATGTCAGTGCCTAAAAGAATTCTATTTACAAATCAATTGAAAAATGAAAAAAGAATCAGCTTTGCCATAAATAAAAAATGTTAAATCGAATAACCCTTGCTTTGGCTGCAAAACAAATCTTTGTGAAAGTCATTCTATATAAGATGGGAAAGTCAGACAGAAATACTGTTTGACGACAGATAATTCAACACATTTGACATTTATTTTATTAAATCACCTGAATTATTCTGCTTTCAGTCCTTCCACTGAACAACCAAACAATTTCAGTAATCTCCTCAGATCTATCAGTTACTTTTCTAAGAAATGTTGCAACCAACCATCACATGAAACCTCATTAAAAACCGAACTATGCATTTTAATTTATCCTTATAAAGTAGAATCTTGCCCCTTTGTAAGTACAATCGAAATTTTGCAGGCAAAAAACTCTAATGTTTAACATTAAACATCTGACTTTCGATATTAGCTAATATTTCAGAGGAACCTGAAGTAGAGTGCACGGAGAGACGCCATCCGGATGATCACTGAAAGTATCTTTCTCGAACGAAAATGTCATCCATTCGAGAACTGGAGCACTTATTTCTTGCTGAAATTTTCACAAAATCAATTTCAAAGTAATGAAGTAATGATGAACAGCATTAAAGTAAATCTGCAGCCAACTTATTAAAACAGTGTGTGATGGAAATGCTGAAAAAAAAAGATTAAATTGCAGTTCAGCCTATATTAAAATAATTTCAAACTCTAATAGTAAAGGATATTTGTGCTGTCACTGCAATTTTAAAAAAGAATTGGACATTGACAGGCAGTAAGTTATTGTTTTTTTCTATCTAAAAAAGCATTTCTTTATTCCCACAGCATTTCTATTATCCCTTTTTTGAAGAAAGTAATGCAATTAACTATTGCAGATTATTTACTGCACAGAATTCATTTTCCTTTTATTATAATCAAAATGTCCATAAAAACTTTAACTACTTTATCAAGTCAAGTTCAAAAAAGAACGCTTGGATTTAAATTTTTGTATCAACTAGAGCATTTTAAGAATATTTTGTGAACAAACAAAATGAGTCGCACATTAAACACAGATTAAACTGCAGCGAAACTGTAAATATCTTAAGTAAAATGGTATTAGAATTGGTCTGATACTGCAGACTTTGAAGCCACTTGATTTTTTAAAATGCACTTCAAAAAACCTTTCTATTAACTGCGCAGGCATCTCCCGTTGAACAAGCCAACTTTGCAGCATCAATATCAAGCGACATTTGTAGAAATAATTCTGAATCGCTTGATGATCTTATCATCTCTTCATCCTAAAACAGCATTAAAAAAACCATAGATTGAGAAAAAAATCAAAAATAAATCAGTTAAACCGTCCTAAAAATTAACAAAAAGAACACTGCTCTCGTGTGATTTTAGAAGAGTTGGATAATTTGTTTTCTTGAAGAATAATAAATGATCATTACCTCTTATGTACGATTGCAGTCTTGCTAGTCTACAAATATGATGTCCCGACTATTTTCTCTATACCAATTAAGAAAAAAATCATCTATACATACTTCTAATACACACTTTTATTGATTAAAATCCTAAGACTTACCATTAATTTTCCTTCTTGATGCGCTGATATTTTCTTGGGTGAAAGCACTTCAACATTATCTAAATCAACATTAGTATCCAGTAAACATCCTTTAAAATAGCTCAGATCAAAAGATAGTGTGCCGTTATGCTCTGAAAATATTTACGTAGTCAAAACTTTCTAAAACGAATATGCACTCCAATTTCAAACAATCAGTTTCTTATTTTTCTTCCACTACTGCATTTTTTACTTAATACATGAAGAAAAACGTAGATTATTCGCTATTCGATTGACTCAACGATGTAGCACCGATATAAATCAACTATTATTTTAATGGATCAAATTTTTAAAGCCCCATTTCACTTTTCACTAATAGCATTTTTTCAAATTTTGAAATACGTTTTCTGCAAAAAGCATTTTTGACACACCTTGCAATTTTTCATTAGATAAGATTTCATCCACCTCATCACAAAAATCGATTAAATCAATACATTCTTCTTGACGATTTAACTTTGATGATCCTCGGTCCGAATCTTCCAATCTTTCTAGCGAATCGAGATATAACTAAACAAGTTAAACTTAAAAGCAATTTATGAACTAGAATGCTGAATACTAACAATTAAAAATTTTTAAGTACAATGAATTAGTGAGTTATTCTGTGCTGCTCAATAAGTTATTCTATCCTACTCAAAATTTTTTATCCTACAGTATAGTTGAATTTCATTTACTTCATAATAAAAACAAAGAAACAAAGCATAATGTTCCTGCAAAAATTGCTGTCGTTATTAAGAATTAATCAAAGAAGAAGCATAGGTACTAACTTTAGCTTAGATTTTAATTCCTGAAAAGCCTTATAATCTTGTTTAAATAATATTTTAACCTTTCTAGTAACCGAAGGGAGATGTTGCTTTTTACCATTTTTGACAGTATCGTTTTTTGTACCAACAACATTTCGGTTTGTCATATCTGTTGTAGATAAAGGCAATGCAGTGGGCATGTTCAGAAGCCAACTCATCCTCGACAAATCGGCCATTAAGCCTCGACTGTCAATCTGGGAATCTCCACTATTTACAGACTGAAAGTGAAAAAAAAATTTGAGTGTTATATTTGTTTCAGCACTCAACAGACGCTATATAAAAGCTTCGAATATATCAAAGCAGCTGAAGTTTATATAATGTAAAGATAACTGATTTTCAGATGAATTAGAGACCAAAAGTTTTAAAACGATAAACCATCGTTGAGATAAATCGAAAACTGCAACCTGATTTACTTATAATATCCTAACAATCATTTTTATTGTAAATTCTCAACCTTGAAATAATCCATACTTTTTATTGGGAATATCAATTTTCTAACTACTATACTGTATTTGTTCGTGTCAAAAAAATCATTTGAAATCCTTAAACTATCCAACTTGCTATTTATCGTTTTAACTCCAAAATATTTTGATATGAAGTTTCAGACGTTTCAGACTTCAATTTTTTTCCAATTTCTATAAAAGTACTCCAATACTTCTTACTCCGTTATCTAAAAAAATAATCTTTTTGTCAGCTCAACAAACGTATGCTTCGCACATAACCTAGTAAATACAAGGATCTTTCTTAATAAACGAAAAAGTATACCAAAGGCATATTAATTCCATTGGGTGCCGATTCTTCTATTACAATCAAATCATCCCAACCAGATGATGTAATGTTCTCTCGTGGTGCAAATATATCGCTATTACCTTCTACAACATTTAAGAATAATTGAAAGTGAATTATTGAGAATAACTTACGGGATAGTTTCTAAGCTATCGAGGCAGATATGTCATTTTACACAAAAAAATTAATTCCTTTGAGTAAGTTACACAGTTAGTTGTTCTAAACCTAACTGTACTGCGAGAAAAATTTTGCGCTCCTTCCCACATTAATGTAAAAAATAGCCAGTAGGGATATAAAAATTCAGGAAATTATTCGTTCAAATATTTCTCCACTATGTTATAAACAAAATTTACTTCCAAGGCGCTCATGGACTCGGTTTATGAAATCGAACAACATAACGGCATCGTCATCGTCATCGTCTGACATATCACCATGCTGTCGTAAAACCGAACTATTAATCATGAGACCCACTGCATCACCCTTAAATAAAACATACTTCCATTGCTATTTCTTCTAATAACAGACAAGTACTTTACAAATACTTTACAAAAACTCATTTGAGTTGAAGGAAGCTAATTAATTCTCACAATATATGTGAATACTTGCAAAAGAAAACAATTTGAAAGAATCGAGCAAAAACTATTATAATATCACTAAATCCTCACGCTCGTTTTTCCGGAAGAATGGATTCGAAAATTTAGAAAGATTATCCAATCTTTCCAATATATTGTGAGAAAATAGTCTGTTACTAACACATAAAATAGCATGAATTTCGGATTTTCAAGCGACGAAAACGAATATCATAGAATTTAATTCTATATTACAGTACCCCAAATAAGAGAAGGATTCATCTTTTGATTAAAATTCCTGATTGACTTACGTCAACGTCTTCGAATCCTCTAATTTCATCACGTCTTTCCCTATTCGGACAGAAATTTTCTAATCCCTTCGCAAGTTCAGGATCCCAGACACCAATTTCGAAATCGGCCTGGAAAAAAATTCAATCTGAATTGTTAATTCCTTTATTATGTGAACCGTTTGAAAAAATCACAATGCTCTATCATGAATATAAATGAAAGGGCCACAACTCAATTTCTGAATAGACTATAAGAACTGATAGAGAATATAAAATTTCAGTTTTGAAAAGCATTTCTAAAATTTTGAAGTAGAAGATAAATAAAGCCAGTGTTATGTAAAGCATATTTATTTTCTAGGGATAAATATAAATTTATATAACTAAATCAAAGACTATATACATGAATATTTGAATCATTTTGGCCCATTCTTCAAACTCTTTCATGTTATTACGACCAAAAAAATCTATCTCAGATCGCATTGAAAAGTGAAATAAAATCAGATTTTACCATTTTAGCATCATCGTTTCCTTCTGTAACCTTATTTTCCTGACTTTTCTGTTCTGCACTGAAAAAATAAAATCTCAAGGAAATAGACTATTCAGTTGATGGAATACCTGTTAAAGACAAATAAATAGCGAATAATTGCAGCAGCAGCATGATTCAGCGATGAAAATGGAGGGGGAGACGGAAAATTAGGCCATCACCAAATATTCTTCGCAATATTTACTAATGCTGCCTGTCACAGTCACAGAATGCATAAAAAAAGAAAAACACACTGTTTTTTTTTCAAATCACAAATCCTTTGCACTGGTTTCATCTCCAGGTCATCCATAGGCGTTGGATAATCCAGTGGCATCCAACATATATCATCAGAAGTGGTATAATTGGGATTGGAAAACGCTTCACGCATTATCAATTCACGCAACTCGTCCGCCAATAACAAACTGTTGATTCTAAAATTATCACTAAAGTCAATAAAATCTCGAACGAATGTCACAATAAAAAAGCAGTTAGATTCTCATACAGCTTACAAAAAATTGTTGAGTTCTCTCATCGCATTCATCAAAATCCATAGACTTCTACTGCGATAAAAAGTAAAAATATGCATACCGATAAAGTAATGTTGGAAGAGCTGCGATAACATTCCATAGAGAGGCAGCAATCGGATGCACATCAACAAGTTCCGGTATTAGAATTTGTCCTTGTGACATTCCGCCACTTTCTGAGCCCCTTTCTTCGCTAATCCGATTTCTTGAACGTGACCAATGTCGAGGCATCAGGAGATTTAAGCGACTATAAAAATAATGTTTATTTATATTAAAGTAAGACTTCAGAAACATAAAAAACTTGAACAAATTTCTTAATTTCGTTCTTAAGGCGAATTTTCACTTTCTTATTTGAGATTTCTTCTAGTCTTTTCCTCATTCTACCTTTTATTTTTTAAGAAATATTGGATTTGTCCATTAAGAACTAAGGATACCTCGAAGTATAATCAACATCAAGAAGTGGCTGTTCTTGTTCATAGATAATGATATTATATTTCTGAATGAAATAGTCGTTAAATGTTGCAAACTTGTCATCTGGAAATTTGGATGACGGTTTAGCATCGAGTATCTGAAAATTGTGGAAGTAAAGAGACTAAACTTCTCAGAAAAAGTATCATTTGTTCTGCATAATTAAATAAATCCGACACATCTAATACATAAAAAGAATTAATGATACTTTTTGATTAATATAGCGATGTTAATATTAAAGCAGTAAAAACCGTGGAACTTGACTTTCACCTCAGCAACGTAATAAAAAGATGGATGATCTCGATCGCGATACCACGGCATGACAACAGCATCTTGAAACTTAGCTGCGTCGAACTTAAAAGCCAGTCTTTCAACTTCTGTTGGAATTCGCGGCAACTCATCAATCGATGAAACAACACTTCGCACATATGCGTAATCCAACTTGAAATCTACTTCATTGGTCTCACTGTTTCGCTCTGAGATTTCATAATATGAATAATTCATTTCATTTTTCAAACTGTTTATAATTTAAACATTGTGCAAAATACAGTATTCCGTAATCCAAAAACAAAAGTCCCTTATTTTGACAATCTTTAACGACATCAAAGCGGGAAAAAGTGAAGGAATCCGTAAATCAATGTACCGGTCAAGCACCCATTCTTTTAGACAATTCATTCCATTCTTTTTTTTAAATTTATTGAGAATTTCGCTTTATCCTTTTTTTGAACTTGACTGGCCATTCTTTCTCATTGCTCTGTTACAGATAAAGATAAAACGACAGAGTATTTACAGAACTTCTGACAAAATCTAAAATCTTCAGTCTTCTATGAAGAAAGAAAACCAAGTAAGGATGAAAAAACTTTACCACGTCGAAGGGGAACAACCAAAACATTGACCGGTGCCTTGTCGGGGACGAAAACTAAGCCTCCTTTTACCAGCCGGAGAACATTATCAAACAAATAATGATGGAAAGCCTTCAGGAGCTCTAACATCTGAGCGTCAACAAGAAGACGCGATTTGACTGGAAAAATATTCGCCTGCATACGACCTTGACGCAGAAACAACGGAAATGATGGGACCTAAAAAACTTTGTTCAATTTAGAAAACAACAACTTTTTAAATAGAAAAACCAAAATCAAGATGTTGAAACATTTATTACTACTTTCTTCCTGTTTCTGATTTATTTTAGGAAAAAACTTACTATTCTCCAATGAATGAAAGCTAAATGGTGCTATCGTTTCAAAATTAATTTCCGTTTGTTGAAAACTTTCAGTTCCACTAAATCCATATTACAGACAGATAAAATAGAAGAAAGTAGGGATAAATAAAAAATCATCAAATGAAGAAACTAAGAATAAATAATCATAAACTTGTTCAGATAACTAGATCTATCCTTACTTTTGGTATTTTTTTATTGGAAAGGAATCCGAAACAGAATTCGGTATCCATTGGGTTTATAATTCGACGATTTTTTGGATTCGCAGCACCAGTTACTGCTTTGATGAGATCCATTTCCATAACATAAATGTAGCACTCTTCACCAACATGTGGAATTGCGTTATGAAGCGCTTTCGCCATCTAGAAAAATTAAAACGAAATGGAATTGCTCACAACAAATTAAAGCAAATAAATATAATTCATGGTTAATGGAATAAAAGATGAATTTTCACGAATGTTCAGTGTTTAGTGCGATAATGTAATAATACTTCTGCAGTATTTGAGATGCAACTGTATTATGAATTTAGACTCTTAATTAAATAAGATGCCAAGAAACAACAAAACATTTAAAATTACTCACTCTCTTGTCGTACAATTGTCTCCTTCGAGCTGATCCAACTTTATAATTCATATTCGGGATGAATTCATCTGGATCTTCATCAAGAGCTGTTAGCATAAGAGTGTCTTTACCAACCGGAAGTAGGTAGTCATTCAGCTCTTTTCGTTTATGCAACCTTCTGCATGCCTAAAACATTTTTAGTAAGAAAAGATAACGATAAAAATTCATGCATTTTTCCCGTGACACATAAAGTTGCTTTGATGTCTATTTAAGAATGAACACTGCTTGAGCATATGCGCTAAAGTAGAAGAATATTAAAGGACATTAGTAAGCAACAAAAATCCTGCTAGTTTGTACATTCGATCCGGCAAGATATCTGATATCACCTTGCCAGTATGAACTGAATAATATAAAGATTTTCCACATGCTATTACAGTACATGCAGCAATAGAAATTTAACAGGGATATTCGAATTACCTTCTTTGTCACAATAAAGTGACAAAAGAAATTATCTTCGCTAAACAAAAATATTTATTGATGAAATGAGTGGAAAGTTAAAAAACAATAAAGAGAAAATAGAGATGAAATAAGAAACGGAGCTAGGACGCGTAGTACTGACTCTAACTTACTTCCAAAGCAACAGCCATTTGTGCAAGCTTTTTGCTCTCCAACGGTTTCTTTAATATAATGGTTTCCTTGATCGGCGAATTGATCGGTAATAATAATTCCGCTCGGTACATTAGCCGATCACCTACCTAAATTTTCCATAAATAATTTCAAAATACCAACAAATGATCAAATGATGTACAAATGACACCACGATAAAAATACAGTTATAGCTGAAAGCATCTCAGCACAGCAACAAGTGAGAATCTCTGCTCATCATGTTAGAAAAATGATTTAACTTTATGAACGACAAATTCTGTATTTCTCATGTGGATCACATTATTTCTATTTTTACTCTAGTTGTTAGCAGAGAATAACCTCATCAAAACTACATAACAAATTTTAACTATTATAACTGAATTTTAGATAACTTATTTACCATTTCCGGCACAATCGTATTTTGCGGGACCAAACGAGTAAATATATCGCTGGGAAGTTTCGCACAGTATCTGTAAAAGTAATGCTTTAAATGAAAAATAATGGAAATTATAATTATAAATAGATAACGGAAGTTACATCGAATTTCAGATTCCTGCTCAAAATACAAATTCATTCCAAAAAGTACTTTGACCAGAGCGTGATATCACAAAACTTAAGAATATTAACTATAGTGAATAAGAAATAGAAACCTGTTTACAAGGTTTATAGCATTAGTTAAGGTAACTTGTGCTCCGGTACTTTCAACAATGTATGGTGCAATAATTTCATCCACTGCTCCCACATTCGGTGAAATCGTTTCTGGTGGATTATGCACATTCTGATACCGTTTCAATAGCATCTTGAAAGAAATTGCGACTAGTTGTTTTGCAAAATCCAATCTTAGGCCATAAGTGAGGAATATAAAGCATTTTCGGAAGTTCGAGAATATTCATTAATAATTAACTAAGAATTACAGAATAAATTTCTTAGTCTTTTTGCTCTGACAAATAAAACTATCACATTGAAATAATTTATACTCTTTCGATTTGCCAGAAATCCTTCAAGTCACAAAAACACTGCGTACGGTCTCTTTCTTCGACCAGTAGGAAATAACTTGCGCCATCCTTTCGTGCTCTACCTTTTGACTAAAAAATATGATTTAAACGAACAAAAGCATATAAATGCTTCTACACGATTGCTTTCAAATAATTGCTAAGAGTTTTGCCGAATAAGATAAAAAAAAAATTAAATCTCAGTGCAAAAGTGTCTTCCTTTTTTCTAAAATTAAGGTTGTAAGATTATTCTTATTCGCCAGTAGGACAAAAACTTATTTCCTGAAATATGGAAAATGGAGAAGGCTAATTATCCTTTTTGCTTGAAATGCAGAATTTCGAAGATAAAAATTGGTTCTTCAATTTAGGAAGAAGTTCGGACTGATAAATTATGACATTACTTTGAATCATTCGATTGACGTAAGCATCTATATCTTAAATCTCTATCCAGAAAACGACTCATAAATGAAACGAAAGATTTCTACCTGTACATAAGCACGATAATCAGTAGGCCGATCAAAACGGATAATCACATTACACTGTCTCACATCGACGCCCTCTTCCAGAACACTGGTTGCAACTAACAAGTTCAACTGATGCTGACGAAATCTGCGTAAAACCTGCAGTTTGGTTCTTCATAAAGTTTTAAATAAATTTAATGAAGAATTTAAAATTTCTCAGATAGAGAATGACCAACTTCCTAATATATACAACATATACTTAAATAGGAACACAAACTACTTAAATAATAATGTAAGCAAATTGGGAAAAACATTAAAAAATTAAAATATTTAGCTTATGTAATGAATTATTGGATAGCCGGCCACTTGGACTTCTAATTCAAACATGAATCAATCCATCAGTGGCCTAATTTTTGCTAAAATAGAAGTGATTTACCAATTCCTGCCTTTTATGCAGTGCCATTGTTTCTTCTGCGCCAATATTGGAACTGTTGTATCCGACAACGAAGTCCGAAACCAGATACCCAAATTTATCATCGTCCCACCGTGATAATGCCCTTATTAGGGTCTGAAAGGTTCAAACAATAAAATAACAAAAAAAAAAAACAGCACTGAACAGCAAGAAATGACATAAAAAGATATGAAAACTTACGTTTAACACGTATGCGACATAACGTTGTTCCACAAAGATGATACCACAAAATGAAAAATCTGGGTCCACTTTTTTCATATTCGAAGGACTGAAGGACTTAAGAATATCAAGCAATCTTGATAAACGATCCGGCAGTATTGCTTTCATATCACTGAAACACCGTATGCTAGCCACTTTAGCATCTAGTAAACGTTTAACGAAACGCATTGTCGTGCACGCCATTTGCAGGAAGACGACTTGTTTTTCAGGCAAGAAACCTTGTCCTGACTGTTTCTTCAGTTGTCGTTGAAATAGCTATAAAAAAAAAAAAAAAAATTTGTTTATCTACGATAGTTTTAATTGAGACGCTCTCTCATATAGAAAAGCGAAATGACTAAAACTTTTCACTCATCTCAAGGATAAAACTATGGTCTAAGCTTTTAGTGTAATGACAATGAAAAAAAGGATTGGAGATTTTCAACATTATTTTTAGCCTAAGCATATACTGTTTTTCCAACTTGAATCAGATTAATTTACCTGACAAACTTTCCATGCACACCATGGCCCCAACTGTTCCAAAATAGAATTCGTCCGACCAACTGCTTCGAGAACAGGTTTCCTTGGATCAACATCAAATTCTGGATGGAATTCAATGCATTTCAAACAAAACGTGCGCAAACCTTCCTAAAAATTTTTAGAATCAAAAAACTGCCGATAGCTCTCTCTTCCATAGAAATTAATTAACTTCCAAATCGAAACTTTCTAATTTCTCATTTTTTGAAATCTGATGATCAAGGCGATTATATAGGAAATTATTATCAATATACCAAAACATTTCAGTACGGTTTTGATTGCTAGGATATAAAATTCCACGTAAAATCGACATCAACGCAAAAAAATTATTCGAAATGCAATAAAACAATGAAATAGTGAATGATGAGAGTGAAAAAAAAGCAAAAAAATTTACCAAAGCACGGACAACTTTTTTGTTGATTTCACATGTACAACAATAGAAATCGCGACACATTATAACATATTCTTCCGGTTTGGCCCCATATTTAGAAATCTGAATACAATTTTATTGTATAATTCGATATGTTCTAAAACTTTTCTAACGTAATCGCTGATGATTAATGGGATTTCCATATTTCTATTCAAATTAGAATACATTTCAGCATATGAAAATTATTTTGACAAAATAGTTTATTTCCTAAGTTGAAAATGATGAAATGAAAACCTACGGAGACCAGGTCACTAGCTGTTTCAATAGAACTATACATAATTCTTTCTAATTTTTCCAAAAGTTGCTCTAAATTATTCGGTGGTATTTTGCTGTTGATTAGAGATGCAGTCAGACCAAGAATTCGAGGTCGATCCACTGCAATTTGACATATTTTTAGTCATTAGTAGCAGAAATAAACGCCAAATAAGGTTTTGATTGTATAATTTTATGATAACATTATTAGTTAGTGTGATTTAAATGGTGATATTGTTAATACGTGCTGCTATTAGTCTTAATCTTCTTAAACAATTTAGCTGAGGTGAAAAGTTATTTTATTTTTCTAGCTGGAGAGAAAAATTACTTGAGAAGATCAGGACTAAAACTACGATTAAACACTTATCCTATTTTAACCTTCAAAAACTCTTACAATATGACGGAACTTGACTTAATAACTAGAATTTTTTTGCATTTGAATTAGTAATTACTAGTGTTTTTTTTTCGCCAATGAAAAACAAGATTATCATCAAGAAATACAAATACAGAATATCAATTTACTTCTGACTAATTCCATTTGTTTGAAAAAAGAAGGCAAGTTATGAATTTCTTTAAAGTGATTTTTCTTCAAACGTTAACAAATTGAACAATAGTATCTTAAAATTCTTAAACAAATACCTTTATCGAGTTGTCCATACCGATGCATAATTAATCGATATGGATGTTTGCTTCCTAATACATGATGACATTCATCGAAAATGATAATAGCAGCATTCGACATATTGAAGAAACTATGATCAAGCAAGTCCAAGAAGATCTGAGCAGTTAGAACCGTAACCTACAAGAAAAATATGGATATTAAGCATCTTTCAAAATGATAAAAACGATATTTTATAATTCATATCATTTACTATCTTACTTTAAAGTGATATACATTCTCCATAGCTCTCATATTTTCAATGCTATTGACTATAAGATCTAAACATAAAAAAAAAAAGCAACAAAAGCAAAGAAAATTACTTCATGTGAAGCAATGAATGCATCGAATTTGGCAGGTTCTGACCAAATATCTTGATTCAAATGTCCATGCATTTTGCCCACATTCAGTGTTGTATGATGTTCGATATGTGCTGCTTGTTGTGCAACTAGCGCAACTGAAAAATCCCACAGCTAAGTATATTTCCTTAATAACTTTTTAAGTATATTTCTTGAAAGTTTGTCAGTAAACTTACGATTAGTGATTAACATAATTAATCAACTAATGGAATTAGTCAACCAAATACAATAATTACATTACATCAACTAGATTTCTCCCAGATTTCACAAACTCCCTTATATCTTTAGTATTTCCCAAAAGCACAAATCTTCTATAAAATGTTAAAATAAAAATCCACCTTTATCAACCAGGAAAAAAGCCCGCTTGCCACCATTTTTCCATGGTGTCACAAGTTTGCTTGTATACTCCTTGATTAGCAAAACGGCAATAAAAGTTTTGCCTGTACCTGTTCCGAGAGGTACAATAATATTTCTTTTACAAGCTTTATCCAGCAATTCAACCTTGAAAAATTAATTAAAGAATTACACATTTAATGAATTAACTCAATCTTCTAAATCGTTGCTAAAATATTTGACCTAGATTGCCCAATCTAAAGGTATGTTCATTAGAAGGTTGCAAAATGAGATTAAGAAAAATTAATAACATCATTTATATGTAACTATGAAAAACACAATAAATTAAAAACTAAAGGTAAAGTATTTTACTACCAAAAAACATGGCTAATAGATTTTACGTTATCAAAGAATTATAGTTTCTACTAACAGTGACAGTGATGTTTGTTAAATCTAATTCAAAACTTCGGTATATTTGATACCTGATAGTCTCGTGGAGTGAAGAAATTTTTGTCTACATCACTAGCTCGAACCACCATATTTTCTGAAATTTTTTTAATTTTTATTTTTTTGCATTTTCCAAATTAAAAATTTTACGCAATGCATGTAGGCAGTAAAGTATATAAAGAATCGAAACAACAAAAATAAACGAAATAAACGCGATGAAATATAAGTGCTTCAAACATTTCGAGATATTCAAATAGAAAAGCTTTAACGTTCCTTCTTATCTCATCATAAATCTGTTTTCTTCCAAGTAAAACTGCTTCAAAACTATTATACGAAAAACACGAAAAGCAGAGTGAAAAAGGGGATTAATCATGGAACCTATCGCGCAGGCTAACACTGAATGAGGGCATCAAATACTAAGTCTTAATTACAATAGTCTTAAAGGACAATACTAACATAATTGTTTGGAATCAATTCTTGAAAGATACATGCTGAATAAAGGAAATTAATCTATTGTTATAAAACATTAATAATTTGATTATATTTTGTTCAATCACAACATCGTAAATGACACTGCTATCAATTTTAACAACATATAGATATCAGTTTAAAATAAGAAATAAAAATTCATGAACTGCAATTACTAATTCAATCATACTTTTTCAACAGCATGAAAATAAAGGAACGAAAAGTAACTTTTGAAACTAGAAGCAATAGTAACTTTCTTTCCCGACTTGGACAGTAATGTGACTGATGTTACACTAAATATAGTTTGTAGTAGCGAACTAAAATATCGCATCTTATACAATGTTTTTCCTACTACAGTTTTATTAAATCTAAGATAAAAAATGTATTTATAAAATAAAAAAAAACATCAAATTAGGTCTTGATAACTCCTTCTAGACTTGTCCTTGTAAAAATAGTCTGGTTTCTCGTCCCATAATCCAAGATTCCGTTCGTCCCTCAATTCATCCTGTTTGTAGTAATTATGTTTCTGAAGCAAATATTTGATCCTTTTTTGCAGATCATACCATCGTCGAGGAGAATTAAGTTGCATTTTTTCCTTATGTAAATTTCGGAAATGAATCAGCTTCACCAATTCGTTGGCTCGATGTTGACCCGGAAAACCACGAAGCCACGCTGGAACATGGTATTGCAGTTGAGCTGGGTGAATTTTACCATCACCCAATAGATCGATATAATCATTCTCACCAAATCTGCAATGGTTTATGTTTACATAAATATTGACATGAAAGCCGATGTAATTTGACGTAATTCGCATTTACTAGTCCTCATGCAGTATCAAATTAGTTTAATACAAATGCGCAATTAAATTCAATTTTTAATCAAATTTGTGAATGAAATTTAGAATTTCGATAACAAATTAGTTTAAAATCTTATTCTCTTATTCCATTGATCACAACCTCTTTGTACTCAATTCTTCGAGATTTCTTCCATATTTTTAATATTATATTCAATCACAAGCTTAAATGAATTAGCTGTAGATGAACAAGTAAGAAATGCAATAAAACCTTGCTTGTGCCGTAGACCAACAATCGCGTACTTTGTAATCAGGCTTATGTACTGGTACTTTACAATTTGACAATCGTGGCAAAGGATCAACACCAGGCCGATGATAACGATATCTATATCCAGCATCTGTTATTGGATGCATCTTTCCTTCTGGATCCTCAACAACACGTGGAACAGCGCAACGATCGTGAAAACTTCGCTGTATTACTGACTTTAGTTGTGACTTTAAAGAAATCATACATACGTAACGTTCCATTTCCTAAAAAAATCCTTGCATTATTTAAAAACGAAAATATCGACAAACTTTACCAAACATTTAAAATTAATCAAAATTGTGCTGCTATATTATGTAATGGTCTTCCGACTTCTGATCTACCGTAATCCCATGTCCCTATTAGTATTTGGTGGTGAAAGTAGGGAATTTCATACGTTTGCTTTTGCATTCGAGTGGGTAGTGCTGTAGGTGTAAGCTTTATTTGAATGTTTATTTAAATGTCTTAAAGTTTTCACTGAAAAGTTTTTACTTAAAGTGTTTATCACGTTAAGTGTTTGTGAATCATAATAATGCATACGTCTTCATAGTTTGATACAATGAAGATTTGTTGCAAAAATTCTTTTAAGCTGAGAAATGAAATGAATACTAGACGTGAGTATGGAGTACTAAAGTAATTAAACGTAATGAACATAGACATTACGGAGTACTCAAATACTTAAACATAATGGACACAGACATTCAAGTAAAAAATCAACAGTACGGAGAACTCACATTTAGCATTTATTTATTTGTAGGCCATTTAAATCGAATGAAATTAGCATTAATTTTATTTCTCGATAGTATATTTTTAATTTTTGTAGGTGCAAAACAATGTCGACGAAAAAGCCTGCACCACGTATGAGGCATAATTATGAAGTAACACCGGGAGTTATGCGATTTTCTGCTGCACGGATGTACGCAAAACGTGGTGCATATGCCAAGAAATCGTACCCGACAGTGGAGAAGAAAATAGAACGCAAAGCAAAGTTTATTGTAAAACCTATTGGAGGTGATAAGAATGGCAAAGAGCGAAAAATCCTCGTCAAAAAAGGGGTATGGAACTTTTTACTCATCAGAAATTTTTAGGGCCACTATTTGTAATTATCTTTCTTCGTTTGATTCAGATATGTTTCTTTTTATCAGAATTATTTTTTTTTTATTGGATTTTTTTTTTTTTAATCAGAGGAAACTGAATTTGTGTTCTTCAAATGTTTTTTTTCTACATTTTTTTTTTTTGGTGAGATATTTCTTGTTGCTGACAACAGTTTTCATTTGTATATAATGAATGCTTAAAATGTCATTATCAGTTACTTTAAATTTATTGTATTCCTTTTTGATCGTGGACATGTTTGATTTTTTGTTGAAAGACAAAAATAATCAGTAATTTCAATTTTAATCCAGTGAACTAGTTTTAGCCAAAATATCTGAAAGAAGGTAGAAGCATTCGGCGAATAAAACGGCCTCCGAAAAAAACAGCACTACGACGATCGATTACTCCTGGTACTATTCTGATAATACTTGCTGGACGACATAAAGGAAAGCGTGTCATCTTTCTAAAACAGCTGGAAAAGTCAGGCCTTTTGCTTGTAACAGGTAATTTTCGACTTCCTAATAGATGAGTCTGTTGTTGCAAATGCTTTCAAAAAAAGCACTGATTTTTCCGAAATGGACTGGTCAGCCGTCAATGGAAGCTATATAAAAAGGATCTTTATTGGGTGAGACCATGCTGTTAATCGTAAGCATGGCCTCAAAAAAGCTTCAACATTTCAAAATCTGTTGAAGTTTTAATAAATTTCGACGATTCCAAATGAATATTACGGGAGAATAATTTTCTGTAAATATATTTCGTAATGCACATCTCGGCTTATTCCAGGGCCAATGAAGCTCAATTCTACTCCACTACGACGTATAGCCCAGGCTTTTGTAATTGCAACGAAGACAAAAATTGATATATCAGGATTAAAAGTCCCAGAACACATTGATGATGCCTATTTCCGGAGGTTCAGTTCCAAAAAGGCACCCAAAAAAGGCGATGCTAATATATTTGCACAAGGAACAACCGTAAGTTTAAATTTACTTTTTTTTTCAATTTTTTCGTTCATTTTTAATTTGTTTGTTGTTTGCTACATCTGTTTTTTTTCATGGAGGAAATATCTTGATCATCTGGATTGTTTGCATGACATCGTATAGAAAGTTGCAGAAATTTGATATTATGCATTACCAGATGTTTATGATTATATTGATAATATTGATACTTCAGTTATGTGTTTGCTTCTAATTATAACTGCGTTTAATTGTTAATCTTATAGGAGTACACTGTGTCGGATCAGAGGAAAGCAGATCAGAAAACTGTAGATAGCGTGGTATTGGAAGTGATTCGGAAACATCCGGAAAAGAAATATCTTTTTGGTTATTTGGGCTCCAGATTTGCGTTGGGCAAAAATCAGTTCCCGCATAAGATGTTGTTCTAATTTTTTGTTCGGCTTTTCCTGTTGAAAATAAATATTCCCATCGAAAGCATGGCGGATCGAAGCGTATGTGCAGTGATCCTTTCGGTAAATCCAATCAAAATATAGAAACGATAAACTCTTTGTCATCAATTTGCATATATACTGCGTGGACAGATGTAATTTGTGAAAGTAGCAAAACATAGTTTATTAGAGACTGAACATTTGGCTTTCTGAGAAGATGCTGCAAATAAACAGTTTAATCGGCGATGTTAGGTTTGACTTTCATATCTTTATTTAAATTTATTGAGTTTACTCGTAAGGATTTGGCATTGTTTTCCTGAAGTAATTTTATGAATATTTTAACTGTATGTTATGCGTGCTTTTGGAAATAATTCAGCAGTATTCAGTTCGTCGGTATCCTCAGCTGATGGCTGAAAGAAATCAAAAATAAACATCATGTTGTGAAGGCATGTGATCGCAAGTAGAACCAAAAACATCGGAGAAAAGTGGCTCGTCATGAAGTGCGTGATTTAAGAATTGAAGGAAGATAGGTTTTAAACTGCTGTCCAGTTTCAATTGTCTGTTGAAAAATTTTTATTCTTCTGAATTTCTGCTGTTCATCTGTGTCAAGAACCTGGTTATTCGAATAGGCAGAAAATTTGAAGAAATAAAGACTAACATCTTCTGGGTTTGGAACTTCACACGACGCAGGCCTGTATGCTGATCTAAAAAAAAAATCAGCTTATCCGGATGAGATATTCTGAAGTGTTAGGACACTTTCGAAAAGCAAAAATAAAATCCTTGAGGCGAAGTAATCACTTAGCTTTAAATTATGAAAGAAAAATAGTGGTAAAAATAAATGCTGACCGAAAATCTTTCGACTCAATTGTTGGATGATCTGAAAAAAGAAATACAAGTTCGGACAAGTGGCAGATTGTAGAAATAGGTTCAGAATATATCTGATTTACTGCCTTGAAATGAGAGTCGGTATTTAAAAGTATGAGGAACAAATTAAAATTATGTGCAAAATTTAAAACTTACTGCTCACGCTTGGTCGGTCCCTAAAAATGATGCTTATAGATATTATAAGCGCATGCTTGACTGATCGAAGTCGTTGAATATTGATGTGAGATTTAACCACATCCTGAACCTATTCTTGTAACCCCCATTGTTCCTGCTTCCCTCCCGACTTCATTACGTGAGGTTTGCTTGGAGGTCTGCTTCCGGTTTAAAAAGAACATACGTTGTGGTTTTCTTAAATTGTATATTGATTGCAATTTCGACATCAGCTGATGAAAGCTGTGAAATATTGCATGCTAATTTGCCAAGCGTATGATGCAAACTTTCGCTAGCAGTTTCCTAAAATTGCAAAATTTTTGAAGCTTAAATATTTTAACAAATATCAAAATTTACTTTTGAATTTTTAGTGTACTATGGTGCCTCAAAATCGTTTTTGAAGTGTTCTATTTAAGCAAGGAGGCTTTTAAGTAAAAATTTGACAACTGAAGTGATAATAGAGCAAATTCACCATAATATGACCAAGCAATAGAAGATGATATAGATGGAATGATCTTAAAAATAGAATAGCTTACTGCAACGTACTAAGAAATGCAAATTTTAGAGGCGCAGTTTCCACATACTGATTAACCATTCTTTAACCATTAGCAGGAAATATCGGGATCATAATTTTCCATTATCAAATATCAATGATATCACTAATATATTAATTAATCATTTATTGGATCGCTGGCTCCTTAAGACTTTTCCGCATTTTCGAAATCTAGCTTTCATAAAGATAATAACAATTGTTGTTCCAATTTAAATATGAAATATGTACATTAACAAAATACATCATTTCTGCTTCTGCATAATTCGAAAGATACTGTTAAACCTGGTTCATGAATAAAATGAGATCACCCAGTATATCCTGAAGCATGTTGTATTTCATACTACTGTTTCAGCAGAAAATGCAAAAGTGTATATACTTTAATTCTTTTTCGAATAATCTATTTAGGATCTAATTCCTATTTAATAACAAAGATCTTTTCATGACTTGTTGTTAGGCGATAGGAATGAAGTGAAAAAATGAAACGGAATTACGTGCCTGAATCTGAGTACGGTTGAAGAATCTGTGGTCATTATAAATTTCACTTTGATCAGAAATGACAGGTACTTATTTACCCGTCTTAACGAGAAAAAAACACCAAGAGTGACAGTTTCATAAGTTTATTAAATAATTTGAAATGATTTTCGGTGTATAACTGAACCATAAGAGTCATTGCAGAGGACGGAAGTTTCATCCGTTTTCATTTCTTTTCTTTTAGCTATCAAAATACTTGGCATCTTAACATGAATTTTTTTTTATTAAAAAAGGCAAACGCACTTGAAAATAGACAAATTTCAATTAAAAAAACTTTCCATTATTAAGTTTCTGGAATTTCTAGGCTCTTTCCAACTTCACGAGATCAGACGATCCTGATTCAGTCTCTTTAATTCAGACTTTTAATATTTTTCAAGGAATTTTGATAACAATTCGGGGACTTTTAAATGTAAATATTAGCCCATATGAGAACATTGACCTTGACTACTATTATCAAAAATATAACAATATCTACGATAGTAATGTGTACTTCATCTCTACGAAGCAAAACGTTTTAGCAATGAATATTTTTCTTCTTGCATCGTCTTTTGAATCTGCCTGTGGCATCTTTCGCTCTTATTCACTAACTTTTAAATTAACATGATTTTTTAGATTTGGAGTAAACCAGTTTCTTAGACCCCTGCATCCAATGTCACGATGAAATACATTTTCGTTCAAATTCCTTCACTGTACGTCTTTTCACTCATTTTTCATTCAGTTATATTAACGATAACGAATTCTCTCTAAAATACGACGAATTTCCGCAACGGAAGTAATATACTTTATATTGACCGATGTCCAAAATCTTGCTTTTTCCTTCAACAGACTGCAGGATTTTAGAATTCTATGCCAAAACTGGACATTGCATCAGTGGAAAGAACAGAAAGCTGTTTGTGAACTGACTAAAACAGTTACTTCCAACATTTTAAAGAGATCCAAATGTTATACGGATTAAATCAGATGGATACAATTGCTTACACTAACTGCCCTTGAAGGCTTCTGTCGTATTGAACATTATTTCACCATATTCCTCGTATATAATTGATTGTTGCATTGATTATCTTTCAAAAAAAAAAGATTTTTAGAGAAGTTATTTTATGTGTAGATTTTCTTGACATTATTTTCTTCTTAATTAATTCTATTCTTTTCATTTTTATAAATTTTTTTCAACATTATCATTTTTCATACTCTCATCATTACCCATTTTGCTTTTTACCTCACTATGATCGCTACTTTGATAATATGTAAATTTCTAATTGTAAAATTTTAAAACACTTAGAAAAAAAACTTAAAAAATATGTAAAATTTTCTAACATTCCAGTAGTGGCAGCTCCCTTTACAATTCTTTTGAACTCATTTTAATTTTCAATTATCTATAAGCAAGGATCATTTCGCATGCAAACAAATTTTAAATCCAAAAAATTCTATCGATTTTAGTCCAATCACTGTTCAGTTGTTTCTACGTCAGTGAAAATTTTGATTTGATAATTAAAAATGAAATATTTTTTTCGATCTTGTTTCTCTTTTTGTTTCTATTTTTTTTTATTCCCCTTTGACATATGATGTAAAATGTCTCCAACCAATTTTAGAATAAGTCAAATGAGGAAAAACATTTAAATTTTGAATGCAGGAAATGTGAACTTTTTCCTCGATTACTGACACAAACTGTTCCATGAAATGAGTTAGGAGAAAAGTCATAAACAGAGCCTTAGGATGATTAAAGAGTCGAATGAGAAAGAATAGCACAAATTTTTAAATGCTCTTTGACAGTAACGATTTTGACAATCTTTTTATGGAACAAGGCTCAAATAAAGAAATTAAAGTCGTCCACTGTCGCCTTCAAATATAGTTTCACCCTGTCATTTTATCATCATTTTTTTCATTTTTTTTGTGCATTTTTTTAATTTTTTTTTTTTTTTTTTTTTATGTGCAATATTCAAACAGTATAAGAAGCAGTTAAAATCTAAGAATGAAGCTTCTAGTTAATAATTCAGGTTATTTAAACTAGGTTGGATTGAATGGGTTTATTCTATTTTGAAATTCAAGATAGATTAAACAAATTGAAGAGAAGAAAATACTTTTTTCGTCATCTTTTAGTTTCTAATTTTCAACAGACTAACACTCTTGTCAGATTAATATATATCCTGAAAAAAAATAATTTAATCATCTCTTAAACAAAACAAAAACGATATAGTAAAATAAGGATTATCTAAATTTTTCTAAAACAATTTTCTCTCCTCTTCATGTGAATATTTATGATTTTATTATGAAAGTTTCATATGTAAAATAGCTTAATCTTTTATGAAATATTAATATTAGAACTGTCATTCAGTTTTGTATAAGTGATTAATTCGTCATTATGTCTCATTTCTCTCAATATTTGTCATTCATGTCTAAAGTAGAATTTACAACTCTGTCATTGGCAGTGACGGTACTTATGTGCTAATCTACACACACAGAGAATTGTATCAGATTCAAAGCGAATTGTTTCTCAATACGAAATAAATGTTAATGCTTGAATCTAGCCATTGATTAGGTTTTTGCTAAAGGAATAGAGATTAAATGTTGTTTGTTCCTTCTTGTGCAGGCTGAATTTGTTGTTGGATGATTTTAAACGGTAAATCAAATATATTGAATGAATGGATGGAAAGATTAGGTAAATAAGAAAAATAAGCTTAGAAATGTAACTTACAGAAAACTTCAATTTTTTCCTCAAATTGAAAATCGTGGCGTGTCTTGAAAATTTATAAATTTGATAATTGCAGTAAATTGAATTTCTTCCAAGTTTTCCTTTTACACTTTTTGAAATCAGAAAATTTTGTTCTTAGATCTTTGATATAATTTGTTGATCCTTTAACTTTCGCATCTTAATTCAATAAATTAGTTCAAATGACGTCGCAAAATATATGATCGATTTGGACAAAAAATCAATTTAGCACAGAAAAAATCAAAGTTATTAAAAGCTGACCATGTTTAATATGCTTTTCTAAGCGTTAAGCTCTTGCTTTTTCGGTCTCTTTGGATCTTTCTGTCGTCCATAAGCATAAAGTCAATGCTAGAATAAACGAGAATGAAGGAATGAAAGGACAATCATCACTGTTGATAAAAACCAGTGATTTCACTGTGAGCAACGAACAATTTATAGTTACAAGTGTATCACTTCCAAAGCGTTATTTGAAGAGATCTCCTTCTTACGACAATTCACATAAAAGGTTCAGTAGCACTCGCTGCTCTACAACTCCTTGTGTACAATTTTACAGTTAACGTCATTGTCATACTATTTTTTCCAAAACATTGCAGTTTTTATTGAAACTTTTTACAACACGAAGACGTCTTTCTCTTTTCCTATTCATCTTCGACCTACCATTTTTTTTTAAAGCAAATTTTTTCACCCATCTTTCTGTGTATCCTATTTTTCATCTCTATCGACAGTCAAATGTGATCCTAATTTTCATGACTGCATCACGGACTTCCAGAATACGCAGTCATTTACCGATTTTTTTATTTGTTTGCTATTTGTTTTTTCACTATCATTTTGGATTAGGAATGATGCAGCAGTAATATCAACTAATTTTTATTCGATGATACAGATTATACAGATTGCTCGTCATTTGACTAAATACCTACGATTTGTTCTTGAACCAAAATTGTTAGCGCATTTCCTATTGATAGAAAAAGATTCTCATTTCCACTATGGTATCTACTTATTTTAGGAGTTTCGAAATTAGTTTGAGGTGGGGAACTTAAGCATTTTGTCTATCCTAATCAGAAACGTTATTGTATAAATCGGAATAACATAGCTTTTTATCTACCATATTGAATTTGAGAAAACTGAGAATTTGGAAATTGGTGGCAATAGTTTATAAGCGGTTATTTCATAAATTTTTGTCCTCAGCAAATATTTCATGAATCATATAAAAGATGCTTACCAATGGAAAAGTCAACTAAGCAGTTCTTTATATTCTATCTGCATCTTTTCTGTAATTAAGATTATGATGGTTTTTATTTAATTGATATGCAACTTCAAAAATAATCAATTCCCTACAACTTCTTTCTTATTTTGTCTTTATTTGATGTAATTTGTTAAATTTAAGGAAGTTTGGACTTATGGGAAAGTTTAGCCTCATTTAATTTCTCCTATTAAGCTATTTCTACTGTGGAAGGTTAAATCTAAATCTGAAGCAGTAGGAATGCATTTAACAAAAATATTGTGTATCCCACCTGGTGAGAATAATTTACTGCACTATTTTTAACTTCTCTCAATGTAAGTAATATTTCTGTTCGCTTATAATAGTTCCTTCTCTCTACCAGTACTTTGCAACTTTCCTATTGATGTTTTTGTTAACTTTATCAATGTAATCATTTACTTAAAAGTTGCTAAAACTATATCATTCAGTATGAGGTGTTGTCAAAATAAGATACATATAATTTGCAAATAATGAAAGAAACGCCTTTGCGAATGAATAAAAAGAAAGATTAAACAAAAGAAAAAAATAAACATTTTGTGTTACACAGAAATCATAAGGTGCTTTCCTGTCTCACCTCAGGATTCATTTCGTATTTACAAATGATAACATAATTCTTTGATGACAATTTCATGCTCATAACTTAATAATTGAGTGATTGCTTGTAGACACTTGTTCAACGGAAAGTACTGGGAAACAAGATCGAAGAAGTATAAACGAACTCTGATTAACCTTTTCTCTTCCGACACTTACTATTCATCCTACCAAATGAAATCATTTCTGTCGATTTGGTTTTATTCATAATTTTATGATCGACAAAGCAAGCAATCATCAAGCAGTTGTAATCTATTTCGACAATCTTTGCTATTTTATGCTTCATCCGAAAATATAGAAAGAAGATTATGGAAGCTTGCAAATTTTTGTCCAAGATTCGAAACTAAATCTCGCAAATCAACAATACATATTCATTTAAAAAGGATTAATCTAAACGAAGTGCATATTCGATGGAGAATCACGCATCTTTATCATTCGAAGCGCATGAGGAGCAGTTACGGCATTCATCTTCCAAAGACGATGACATCGATGATGCTATCAATGATAGCGATGAAGAGCAATTCTTATGTGGCTATGGCAAGTGAGTAAACCGTTTCCTTGAGCTCTGTTAATCTCTATTAATTAGAACTTATCACTAATTACTTTTATGTTCTTATTTATCTTGAGAATACAAGTTAAATTTTTTTATTACAGTTGTACACCCAAATGGATACAAAAGTTCCATAATGCCAAGTTACTGTTGGTTATACTTGGCATTTGCGCATTTGTGCAAAGTTTCGTCGTCAACAGTATATTTCCTGTGGGTTTATCAACGCTTGAAAAACGATTTCACATGACTAGGTATATTATAGTTAATTATTATTATTCCCGATTCAACTGAACATACTTGCTCGATTCATGGAAATCATTTGCTAATCTAATCCATCCAAGCAAAAAAAAAAAGGAAAAAAAGTGAAAACTTTCTAAGAAAATCAAAACATATCCATTTTACAGTACACAAACCGGAGTCATATCAAGTTGGTACGATTTCGCAATTCTCATTACAGTATTTCCAGTTTGTCACTGGGGGAATACGGGTATGTTTCCTTATAGGTACCTTAACACTATGAGAAAGCAACTCATAGTGTTTAGCCGCTTAAAATGAAGTATAGAACGTGAATAAAAACTAATACCATATACTTTTATGGAATAGATCTCTTGTTGATTGGGATAGAATGATCACTGACTGACTTGATAAAGCTTTTGAACTCGCAGTGATTTGAATCAAAATAATAGGTAAATCCTCCATGTTATACAGGTCACAAGGGTCGTTGGATAGGTATAGGCTCATTTATAATGGCATTCGGTTCATTTATTTGTGTGCTTCCACATTATATGGTATCACCTTATCAGTATCATGAAACGCAACTTAACGAGAGTGAACATGATCAATGTACATACAGGTTTTAATTTGCAATACGTACTACTCTTTTATGATCTATATTAGGCTATCTATATTAGGCTTGCAAGGTAAGATTTGGAAATTATAGGCAGTACATTGGTAAATATCTGTCATAAAATTCGTAATGGCTTAGGGCGACAACTCTTTTTTTACTCCAATAATACTTCAAAAAATATCACATGCAATAAATAACATTAGAATAATCTGGTTGCTAATTGCTAGATTCTACGAATTTTTCTAGCAAATGTTTATGATAATGCGTCTGAGAAATTTAGCTTAATATGATCTTATCCTACAACCAATTTTTTCACTGAATCCATGGGTTTATTTCTGTAATTTTGAAACTCTACAGAGATGATTTGGTATCGGATTGCTCGAAACAACTTTCCAATTCAGCCACATACTTAAATCCTTATTTCTTGATGTTCTTACTCGGACAAACTCTGCATGGTATCGGAGCAACACCATTATTTTCTATTGGGACTGCATATTTGGATGAAAATGTTTCACAAAAAGCATCACCTGTTTATTTGGGTAAGGAGCAGTGATAAAATTTTTAGATCATCTCAAATTCAATTTAAAATCACTAGAAATTTTTGAATACAACAATGTTCAAATTTCAGCGATCCATTCGGTAGTGACGTCTATTGGACCGGTTATTGGACTTTTCGTTGGTGGATTTATGCTAACAATTTATACCGATTTTGATCGTGTCGAAATTTCAAAGTAAGTTAAAAGATATAAATTCTGTGAGAAACCAATTTTTCCAAACATGATGAAATTTAGCGGTGCATTACTTGTGCCAAATACTTTTGATATAGTCTTTGTCTTTTCCATGATTTTTAAGTATGCTGTACAGAGGAAATTTTTTTCCTTTTTTCCCGATTCTCGCATTTCGTCATTGGCTGTGATTTATTTTATTCATTTTTATATGTTGGAGTGGGTTCAAAAATTAGATTACACTGCAGTATTGGCCTTGATCTATTTAATCTGATAATTAGTTCGTTATACTTTTATCATTTCTCCCTACTTTTCTAATAATTTCATTTTGGTTTTGTTTGCTTTTCAAATCCAATCCAGGGTGGAGATAAAAGATCCATCAGATCCACGATGGATTGGCGCATGGTGGCTTGGTTTTTTGGGCTCAGCAATTCTTGCCTTCATTACGGCTTTTCCGATTTTAATGTTTGCTCGAGAGTTACCGGAAGCAAAAAAACATCGCCTGAAAGATGTCAATCAGGTTTATGACATATCTTATTAAACATATCATGCATACTAAATTTGAAACAATTTTGAAATCTTTGGACCCATTTTAATTAACTTTCTATGGTTTGAATTTAAGCTTTCTGAAAATGTGCCAAGTTCTTGTATGGTAATCGAAACTGCATGATTTGACAGATTTTACTTTATTTTTGCAGGTGCATGCAATCTCACAGAAGGAAGACAAAAATATCATCGCGAAAGGAAACCTTAGGTATCTACCACGATCTGTTTGGGTAAGTACTGATATAACATTAAGATTAACTTTAAATAAATTGCCATTATTTTTAATCAGAGTTGCTCGATACATCATTTTAATAGGAAATATTTAAGGAGAATAATTTCGGATTAGTAATTATTCATGAAATAAGCGGTATACTGTATTTATTTGTTATTAAGGATATCAGAACTTTTTAACTTCACACTGTGCTTTTTCATGCTGCTTTGGCTGAGGATAACTAAAAATCTATTGCTAGTTCATTGGATCATTTTGCAGAACATTTTACGAAATCCGACATTTGTCACTACCATTGTGTTGGGTATTTTTGAATCAATTGTTATTAATGGATTTGCTGCATTTATGCCGAAAATTCTGGAGGCGGTACTGAGCACAACTCCAACCAAAGCTTCTTATCTTTCATGTCAGTAGGAATAATATATAAACTTATTAAATCTTGAGTTTTACCAAAATTTTTTTTATTACATTTTCAAATACTTTGAATTAATTGCAATTTCTGCTTCTACATGCAAGTATATGATGCTTAATCTAATTCAATTTTGGGAAATGGAAGGTTATATAAATTATTTACAGCTTTTTCTGAATTTCCACTTTGACAATTTTGACAAAATTTGAAAACAGCATGTAACATATTCGATTTCCACAAATATTTTCAGCAATAGTAATATTTGCTGCTGCAGCTGGTGTCATGTTAGGTGGAACCTTAATACGTCAATTTAATTTACAGGTTTGTTTTATAGTTAGTCAAATGATAACCCATAGCCATATATTATCTGTCACATCCTACATTTATTGCATAAAGCTGAGGTCACGTCATGTCAATCGTTAACATTTTTTAGGTTAGTGGAATGCTGAAACTGATATTTGTATGCCATCTGATAGCTCTAATGTTGACGCCATGTTTTCTAATACAATGTCCAGCACGTGATTTCATCGGGATCAATCTAAGTTACGATAATCAGTAAGTGAGAAGCTTTATCCATTTGTTATATTGTTCAAAAAAAAAGTATGCGAAGCTGTTTCTATAGTACTCGAGCTTTCTTTTTTTACATACATTATTGAAAAAAACAGACTTTGAAAATTGCATGTTGCAGAAGGATAAAAGGTACAACTGCTAGTCTGTATGATACCTGCAATTCTAATTGTTATTGCGCAGAAAAATGGAATCCAGTTTGCCATAAGGAGACTGGATATACCTTTTATTCTGCTTGTTATGCTGGTTGTGCCGATTGGATACGAAATTCATCGGTGAGTATCACTGTAATATGTTTCAATTTTTGACATTATGTATATAAAATCATATTCGTTATTCAATTTTTGCAAGTTTAAGGGAACATATTGGGGCAATTGTGTTTGTTTCAATCAGCTGATGTCGCATGTTTTCGACGTACAATATAAAGATAGCAATCTTCAAGAAGGTTTTTGTGAAAAAGAGTGCGGGTATGCTCAATGGCTGTTTCTTGTTTTGCTATTCTTTTCGGTGGTTGCTAGTTTTGCTACCGGAATCCCATCCCAACAGGTACATTATTTTTTGTTATTGACATCGTGAAATTACCGTATTCCGATTGGTGTAATGATTCAGTTTGAGATTAAAAATTTATTGAAATAAACTGCATTAAATTGAACCATTTTTGAAATTCAGATGAAAAGCAAATTTATTGAGAGAAAGGATAGAGAGAGAAGAAATAATAACAATAGCTGGATTGCTGGAAGATTTGAATGCGAGATTTAAACTATCATTTTTCAATGTGTTAAAATGAAATATGAGTTTCAAATGAGCAAAATGTACAAAAGAACTGTTATTGTTCATTTGGGATGTTTACTGGAGTACACTTTTATCAGAGGACACAAAGTGGGATGATGTTTCTTTTCCTTTTAGAAATAATTTTTACAGATAATGCTTCGAGTGGTACCATTCGAACAGCGCACCTTAGGTATTGGTGTTCACTGGACATTTCTCCGACTTCTCGGTCTATTCTTTTATATCCAGATTAATTTGCTTTATTTTTTATGATTAATTCGACGTTCTTTGATATTGTAATTAATTAAAGTGCGATCAATTTAGTTCGTTTTTCAGGGTTTATTCCTGGAGGAGTATTATTTGGTATGATGATCGATACAGCTTGTCTGAAGTGGAAAGAGGAATGTGGAAAGCGGCAATCCTGTTTGGTCTATGATCCCCACCGATTATCCTGGACTATCATGGCCGTTGGTATGTTTTCTATAGAAATCTTTTAAGGTGTAGTTGTAAGAGGAAAAACAGAATTTCAGCGTGAATCACTTTACATTTCAATGGAAATAACGGACAGTTTCACTTCTTTGTGAGGTTCTAGATAAGTAGCAGGCGTTCAGATAGTTCATTATATAACTGAGTTAATACAAAATGGCGAATTGCTTTCAGCAATAGTGTGCAAATTGGTTTCCATTTTGGGTACCATACTTGGCTACATAACTTATCGCCCCAACGATTTGGACAACAATATATCAGTCCAGACAACCGATAGTCGTGGACCCTTATCACTCACTGTTAACGATGATCGACCACCAGATGAAATAATTCGATCATTTGATGGCAGGGATTGAATCACGAAAGATGCTTCGCACCCGCTTCATAGCACTTTGTTTAGAAGTGCTAGTTCAGATCTAGGCTTATCAACCAGTACAGCAGAACAGGAAATTACATATGGTACGATACGGCGATAAAGTAGAAAAGTTGGAAAATAGCTTCGAATCACTCTCTTCCTGGTACTTTTTGACATTGTTCAGTGATGCAGGAAAAGTGGGATAAAGATTTATCTCTCAGGATTTCGAATTTTTGAAATCTGTCTACCTCACTGGCTACAATTTTCATTCCCTGGAAATATTGCTGTTAATTTATTTTCTATGAGTAACTCTAGCAAATTATTATAGCGGAAAGAATGCCGTTGTTGTAATCATAACTGGAAGTTTCACTAGTTCATTGCCTGGCTTGAATGTTTATCACTCAGTTTCTTTTCTTTTGATTTTAGATTGAGCTAGTGTAAATAATTTACTGTGTATTTTTTAACTGAACCCCTCATCAGGTCAATATTTCCTTAGATTTTCAAATAATACATAAATCAAGAAGCAAATCGAGTCGAAAGAGTTCAGACTTCCTTTTTGTTAATGAAGCATCGCAGAAAATCTGAAAACCTGTAATATTATTTAAAGGACATTTGAAAGTTGTTAGAAATAGTAGTGATTAACTTTCTTGATACAAATCATGTTGTGTAATGTGTTCATTGCCATCCTCCTTTATTGGGCAATCGAAGGCAATCGCGCAATTTTGACTTTTCAACGATTATGTTAATTATCTCTCCTAAGGAAACCCCAGATTTTTGAATCAATTATGTAACGATATCAAGACTATATTTATAATTAGGTTGTACGGCTTTATGATTTGCAAAGTGTTCATGAAGTTTGCTTGGATTGTAAGAATTTGTTGTAAATAACTGTTCGTTGCTTTTTCTACCAAATAGGTAAATCAAGCTGCAAGCAAAATAATGGTTTTTATTTGAATCAATTTATGCAGGTATGCTTCCCAATCATTTTCCCTCGGAAAAAATGATATTTGTGTTTACAATTGTTTAACAGTGCAGCACCTTTGACATTTTTGTTTTCATCTAGGAATTAATCAACGGGATATCTGATCAAAAAACCTTTATCAGGATAGAATCTGTTGTGAAAATTATTTCATTCATGGAAGAAATCCTCGATAGTTGCAGCGAATAATCTGTTAAATAGAAGAATACAAAAAATCTTGTGTCCCAAGAGAGAGTCTCAGTTTGTGCCTTAATCATAAAATTCTGCTAATGAAATAAGCATTTTTGATAATATAAAAAATTCCATTGAAATTAATCAGAATGCATTTTTCCATAAGAAAAATGTGTTGCATAGTTTGCTCCTTCTCATGCATCGTAAATTTTAAAAAAAAAAACTTTTTCATAATGCAAATTTGCAGCATAATTTTAAATTAAATACACACAAAAATTATTGGGAACCCAAAATAATGAACTATTTTCAATTTATGGTAATTAATCTTATGCGCAACGGTCGGAATATTGTAAATTGCATTCATTTGTCTGCAATGCAAGAGATCAAAGATCTGTGATTGAAAATTTCGATGACAGAAGCTTTCTGATACCTAAATAATATGACAACAATTGATGTGCTGATACATTCAATACAGTAATGTAAATAATATGATAAGTGATAAAAGGTAGGTATTATCAAAAGTTTGATAACACTCACAAATTTATACTTTACACTTGCTCCTATTAATATTATGACAGATCGGATAATAAATATCAAATATTTTTATCGTCATTTGTCAAGGAATAATTGCAGACACATTTCGGCAATATGGAAAGCAGTATAACAAAAAAACCAAATTCTTTTTTTTTTTGCTGCAATTTTTTTAATTTATGTTTTAGTTTTCTGATTCTTAAACTGTAATCCTTCAACTTTTTTGCTATTTGTAAAAGAACTGCTAATAACATCTCAAATAATGCACTATTTAAGTAGTCAAGCTGCACAAAAAGATTAGTTTTATAAAAAAAGAAAAACTCCTGTCATTCCAGCGCGTAACGCTGGAATCTTGGGAGTATAAAAAAACGAATAAAAATTTTTGAAAAAAATGTAAATAAAGTGTTTGCACTTCAATTTATTTGTTATACACTAATTACATAATACTTTGTGATTTGAAAATGTCGCGATTTGAAAATGAAATTTTAAGATTTTTTCCACTCATCATTACCAATGGTTCAATGAAATATTGATTGTATGGCTGTATCAGAACGATTAGAATTAGAACAGATCTTTTAAGACTTTTCTCTTGATTTTTTCTCGATTGGTCGGATCAAATTAGCAAAGTTTTACAACATCTCACATATCAAACGAATGTTTGATTCATGAATTATTTATTAAAAAAGCGGCCACTGTTTGAAAACATCTTTTCATTTGTTACAAGCCTGTTGAAAAAGAAAAACAATCTTACAAATAATCTCAGCATGAAAATGGAAAGATTACATGACAATAAAATGTTCTGCTTACTGAGACATTTTTAAAGAAAAATAAAAATGTCTTGCAGGGAATTAAACTCTTTACTGAACAAATTTATTCTTCATGTTGCCATCAAACAAAGCATTAAAAGTGCTACTGGATTTTTTCGTATTCTTGCTACTCCAATGATGATATAAAATTTGCAAGAAATATTTTGTTAAAAGAAAACAAACATAAACATGAAGGTGAAAATGATTAGAACCTTGGGAAGTACTAACTGTTGCGAATAAAATTTTTGAAGCAAGAGAAAAGACATTGAACAGAGATTTGTTGAAATATATGAATTGATAGTAAATCAAAATATCTCACAACATTCTTTGTAGTGTCAGATATAATTAAGAATTGTTTTGGAAAACAATTGATAGACCGACCAGCTCGGAGGAACTATCCGCAAACACCACTGAATTCAGCAACACTACTACCATATGTATATTTGCATTTTATTACAAGCGATAGAGCAAATGAAAAGTTCACTGTCAAAAAGTTTGTAAAATTCCAAAATGTTGTGGAATGTCGAGCAATTAAAGATCTACATAATACATTTTGATCCGTATCTTCTTAAAACTAATTACAGATAACACATAGCACAGAAAATCCGGAATTTATCGAAAAAGCTGAAGTGTCGTAATAACCAAAGAAATCTTCGCTTCTGTAAATAGAAAAGATTTCAAATTAAACCGACAGAAGTAGAAGCACGAAATGTTTTTTAAAGAACGACAATTCGCTCTCGGTAGCACTGATATCACTTCCGCTTTTGATTTATTTTTTGCAATTCTGAACAAACTGAACAGATTCTCATAAGAGCATGAGATCCTTTAATTTTTTATCATTTTTTCAGTTATTTTAAATTTCAGTGGGATATTTTTAATATATTCTCTATCATGCCAAGAAAAACTCAATTCGGTCAACTTGCTCACGGGCTCAAATAGTGTTAATCAACATAATAAGTGGTTTCAAATTGCGTTAAAATATAATTTTTTTTTTTTGAGTTTCATTTCTCGCTACAATTTTTAAACGACATCCTAGAAATTTTACGTCAATAAATTCTAGCGAACTACAGGATCGATATATCAGCAGATGAATTTACTGATGTTGAACGATGATAAAGAAACAGTTCAAGACCTTTAATCCCACTGAAATCCAGCGCAATATTTCTCCTCATACTTTCCAGCCTCTTACAAAATTAGTTGCCTACAAATTTTCTATATTCTTCTAAGCGTTCTCAGTTCTAGTATAAATTAGAATTCACACTTGGTTTAAATTAGAAATTTAAATCTGATATTTTTTCAGTTCAAATTTTAATATGAAATTTTTTAGTTTATTATTTATTAAACTTTTCAGAAGTTTTCTTCCAGAAGAAGTCAGATTTAATCAAAACTCTTAACAACCCTTTTTGAATTTCAAAGCTTTATTTCAACATGTATTTATCATATAGAATTATTGTTATTGTTTTTAATAAATTATTGAAGCTTTTGCACTAAGCAATTTTCTTTAAGATTGAAACTAAGACTTTTGCGCATAAAGAGACAAGGATCAAGAATCCTTAATTATAAGGTTCTCTTCGTTACATTGGTTAATGCAAAAGCTTCAAATATTTTATATTGGCACATTATGGACAGACAACTCATCCATCACTAAACTTTTTGTTTGTTTCAAAAATAATATTAAAAGTACTTTTTCTAAAATGATTCATGTTTGAAAATATTTTTAAGACAAGAAATGAAGAAAAAGCAATTGAAAAATGTAAATCATAAGAATTTAAGAGAAAAAATTACATGGGAAGTCTGACATATCATAAGTTGGCCTCAGACAACCTTCACTTTACAAAAAGTTCTTATTTGAAATGTAAAAAAAAAAAACTTTTAGCAAAATAGCATGTGCAGCATCATGGCAATATTAAGATAATGTGAAATGATGCGGTTGAAATAGATAAAAAGCAACAGATATGAATGAAACTATATTTGAAATTAAAGAAAATTTAAAGGTTGCTAATACCTGAGGTAAGAAAAAAATAATAAGATTTATGTGAGGCGTAGAGAAATTTTGCATTTGGATAGAAAAAGGAATATACCGTATTTTTTTTTGTTCATTCGTTAAAATTTCAAAATTTTTGCGAGTCAACAATTTTCTGAAGCAATTATCGAGGTATGTGAAAATCAGAATATTTTTTTTTGAATTGAAGCAATAAACTTTCCGAATATTTAAAAGACTTCTGCAGGATGTATCTCAAAAGATTAAAGCAATATATAATACTGAAAGCACTTAATATTTATGAAAAGATGGAAAAGAAGAAAACTGTGGTCAAAAAGACTGCAAATATGGAAGTCCTGCGAGTTCCATCGTTGCAGTAGTCACTTGCACAGCAGCATATTTCTGTGGCACCTCGGCTATTCTGTTTATTCCTGCAGCCCTCAGTCTTAAAAAAAGCTGCGTGATTAGGAATATAACAGTCGATATTTGCAGGAAATGACCCTCAAGTTTTACTGAAATGCATGAATCTCGTTAGTATTTTATTATATGATTCATCAAGTTAAACAATATCGAAAATGACCTTGCAAAATTTGTGCTTCGATGAACCCGGCATTTCCTGATCACATCCACGGGCAAATCCTTGCACATGTTCTGTAATTCGGCAGTAATTCTTGCTGTTCAGGTGATTTTCAATTTAAAAAAAATGGCGAAATAAATCATTTATTGACGATATGTATAATGATGAAAACGAAAATTCAGAACATGATTTTGATTTTTTATTTCCATCAAAATGAACGCTAAAAGTTACCTCCATTCGCAGTTATATCAGATTGCAACGTCAAACAGAACTTAGTTTGGGACTGACAAGTAACAGTAGTATCATTTATACTACCGCTTTTCTCATTTACAATACCGTGGCCACCGTACATGCATTGCAACGAATTAGCCATCATAACAGCTGATGCGACAAGCAAGATTCTCAGAAACATGCAGTAGGATGGATAATTAAGCAATACTAATTCCAGAAAGTCCTGGAAGATCGGTCAATGATAAATGAACTGTAAGAAATAGATTAGAAGACCATGAAACACCTTTTTATTATTTTGATACTACGTTACTGCCGAACTCTGTAATTTCTCTTTTGATAATTGCACATGCAGCATAATTTTCTTCGCAAATATGAAATTAAAGATCAATAAGAAAGCGATGAAACTGAGCAACATCGGTAAATCGTTAGTATGCACTGAGTGCTTTGCATGACTAGAAAAATTTTATGTTAACAATGCGCTCAGAATGTGATACGCGCAAATTATTTGAGCGAAAAAAGAAAAAAACTGGAAACTATAAAGAAGTCTTAATTTCCTGCAAAGAAAGGTTAACGATGGTTGTATAAACAGCGTCGTAATGATAGCTTGCTGATTAAATATTGTTGTTTGAAACTCGTTTCTTTGCTTACCTATTTACCCAGAAAACTTGTACGATAAGTCTATTAGCAGTATCAATAACAAGTGTATTCAAATGGGAAATGAGAAATGAAACTGATAATATCATACAAACTGATAAAATCATACATTTACGTATAGATCAAGATTCTTAGTGGAACCGACAAATGCACAAAGAGAAAATTTTTCTATTCTAATCAGTTGTAAAATATCTTGACATTGAAAATCTTAATAACGAATAATTTATGGTGAATTAGAAATTAATAAGACAAAAAAAAAAACGAAAATTCTTAAATCTCTCGAATTTCCTGAATGAATTTTTTTAGGAAATTTCTTAAGATAATATTAAGCAACTTACTGTTAGAATAATAAGCATATTTTGCAAATATTAGATAACAAAAAGTCCGTTCCACTAATCGGTATATTATGATGGAGTTTTTGATTATATCAATTCAGATGTATGTCTTTCCTACTAAAGCTAGCCTACTTATGGCTAGCTTTACCCTTACACAACTTTCTTGCAGGTGATCAGTAATTTCTATGCAATCCTCTAAAATAGTTTGGTTCCATTTTAGTAAGCGATTAAGGAATTTAGCTAAAAGATGAAAATGCTGAGTGTAAATTAAACAGGAGTATCAAAATAGAGCTGTGCTGTAAATAAGTAAAAAAAGTAATTAATCATGCAGTTGCAGAATTTACAAACACTGAGGAATATTGAAGAAAGTCTACTGACCCAAAGATTCAAAATTTTAATATTTTAATATATTAAATATTTCGAACAAAATAAAATTCAATAAATTCTACTGATTATAATTCAGGAAGGATATCAAAGATGAACTGCAAAGACTTGTAAATTCATAATTAAAATTTATCGTAAAAACACCATGCTACAACCTTTCGAAGTATTTAAAGTTTCCTCAATGCAAATGTGAAGAAATTCGAAGGTGAAGACAAAACAACAACTGTGCCTAGTAAAAATGCTTGAAAAAATTTACATTAACTTAATAAGAAAAAGACAAATAAAATTTTTCTACCAAAGCATCACACATAACTTCGAAATTCAAAATACCTGGTGTTTTGTAAAACTGCAAAAAAAACACATGCAAGTGTTTTGTAAAACTCCGCCTAAACTCGCAATCATTTAAACTCACATTGCCTCTCTTTTCATCATCACCGCATGCTGCATTTATCAGATCATATTACTATGTTGTGGTTTAATTAAATGTCAAGCAAGTTCTTACAGCCATTAAAAAATCGTCATGAATATAAATAATAATTGAAATTTATTAATTAATTTGCGTTTCTTCAAATTAACAAGTTTAAACTCAGAAGTTTTTTCTCTCCAAAATTGCCTTACTCTTAGAAAAATGCTACTTCTTTGGGTTTTATTTGCAATATGCAAGGGTAATTTAGTTCATCATTTCACTGATCATTTTATAAAAAAATGAAAATTTTCAATGGTGAATCTCAGACACAGATCAATATCGAAGTATAAGGACATAGTTAAAGCTTTAAGAATACTTCAAAAATAGCTTTCATAACTCACAGGAAAAATTGAATTATTTTACTGTTGAATTTTCATAAAAGAATCATTTCTTTTATGAAAATTTTTCAATGTTCTTTGTGCTGCATTGCCGTTTTGTTATGTTGGAAATCGCGGTGAAAATATACAGTAATTTTTTTAACACAGAAGAATTTGTTCTTTAAAAATTTTTGAAATTTGCGAACACCTCGTGTAAGAGGAGCGCGCAAATGAACATAAAAGAAATTGATATATTTTAGCTGTGATATATTTTACTTTTTTTTCGGATTAGGATTTTATGCAGATTTAAAATGCTTTAAATACTAGAAGCAATATTTTCATTGTTATTTGAATTGTCCTTTCTGCTGTTTAATCAACGTTTTTAAATTATGAAAAAAATGCTAGACTATTGAGCTTAAGAAAATTTAATTATTCTTTCTTACTCATGAAATAATAAATTTATTACAGTAGCATGTAAAGTTTTTAGTGATACAAAAAAAAAAATCACATGATCACTAATAAGATCATTCATTCTCTGAAGGGAGAACTATGGTTTGGAAATTGACCCTATGTTGCTTTGCAGGGAAAAAGTTCTTAATCTCGTAATATGATGCCAACGTAAATAGTTCATACAAGAAACGCGGTGGACGCAAATAATAACGAACTGATTTGCAACGAACATAGTATTAAACCGTAAACGACATTTTTGCAATAACTGACCTCTTAATTATCCTTAGAGTTAATATTTATTAATCAACGTCAATAAAAAAGTAATCTGAAGAAATTCTGTACTTCTCGTCCCTGTTTATCGCAAGCTTGTAAGCATTCTGCAAAGCATTTTAACTTAACTATACAACGATTTTTTTGCTTTTGATGTAATAAAATGAAAATGAGTAATTGAAGCGGAATAGTAATGGAATAGACGAACGAGATGAAACTGGTTTCTTGTGGTTCAAATGAATAAGATGATAAAGCTAAAGTATTTCTTGAGAACATGCTTTACCAGTAGGTAAGGGAAGTGAAGAGGGGATAAAGCGAACGTCTGAGAATCAAAGCTTACCTTTTTTAGAAGTGCTGTGAAAAATGGCCAACTGGATCTTCCGTGATGAATTAAATTGGAATTTCCCAAAATATATTGAAATTAGCAAGGGTGAAATAGAATTCGCTGAATCAAACGCGATAAAAATGATGCGCCCGCCTTCGATTTTTATCAATTCAGCTAAAACATCGCGTGAGAAATTCAGTGATAATTTCTAAACTATATAAGATATTGCAGATTTTTATGGGGAAAAATCATATAACATTTGAAAATTTTTCAATGAAAAAGAGAGAATTCTAATTTTATCAAAGCAAGCACTGTTATATTTTTGTTTTCTTTTTCAAACAATAGCAATAAGTTTCTGATCTGATATGATTCTGAAAACATGGATGAAATCATCAGATCAGGATCAGTCGGGAAAAAAGATAAAATTGAAGTCAGTTTTTAAATACAATCCAAGCGTTATATTAGCAGCAAATATTTTCAAAGGCCTGCAAAATCAACAACTGATATACGATTTGCTTCATGAGCAGAAAATTAATGCATAAAAAAATAAAATACCAAAGAAATATTTGATCATCAATGGAGTGTTTAGAAATTACAACATTTGTTGTAGGATCGATAAAAGAAACAGAGTAACAATTTTATTAATCAACTTGTAAGAAAGATTACATCAGTTAAACAAACATCATAGATATCACTGATTGAATACCCATAAGCGATCAAAATGAAGAATTTTAATTACAATTTGAAGAAACATTGCGACTTTCATGGAACTCAAATCTTATGCAGAAAGCTGCACAGTTTTGAGAAATCATTAAAATCCTACTAGATCCTTCTAACATATAATTCAACAGTAAAAGGGCAGTTGTTTATTTAAGTTGCATGATAAAATCAGGAAAGAACAGAAATATTGCAGGTAGTGACAATGCACATACGGGCAGTGCACTTCGACGAATGAGACACTAAATTGAAAAGTTAATTATTTGAAGATGCCTTCTCCAAGTTGAATTTATTGATTTGTAACAATAATATTCGTTTCTCAATTGCAATATGCATGTTTATGCACTTTGTAACTTATACTTTCATAAAAATTTCAAAAAGGAACTCCATTCAGCTTAAAATTAAATTTTAATTGCCTATAATGTTTGTGGGCAATTTCTCAGGTTTCATTGGTACAAGGAATTCCTTATTTCTATTGTCTAATTTAATGCAACTGCGTTCATACGTTGTAAACACAAGCTATCGGTCATGAGAATTCTATATGAGTGTTTGATTACAGAAATAATAAGGCACAGGCATATGCGAACTCTTCAAAACGGATGAGTAGCAAAAATAAGAAAAAAATAAATGTAACCATACTTGCTGAATTTCTCAATTGTCATCAGACTTCAAAAAATGTAGTCTAGAATCAGCGATATTATTGCGCTAACCAGTAGTAAAGTAATATTACTTCTAAGTGATATTTCTGCTCCAACTGGACGATATGATGAGTGCAAGCTAGATCCTGTTGTAGTTGCACCAGGTGTGCAACAACAGATACCGTCTGAATATGACTGCAAATTCAGCAATATCAAGAAATTTATAAATAGCACTTTTCAATGGCATGATGTAGTGTAATGAAAATCTGCAAAGGTAAGATGCAAAGGAATGAGAAGGAAAAAACCACAAAATTGAATTTGATAAGTGAAGAAACTGCAACACTTACTATACAGCATTGTGTTGTAAATTTCGGTTGTTGTACATTGAAAAACAATGGCTGTGGTGGTTGAACATTGTACAGTATATACTGTTGTTGTGGTATGTTGATTGGTGCAGGAAACAATACCTGAGGCGCACCAATTTGAATTGACGACACCATTAAACCAGTGCTGCTAATCCTTGTAGCAGTTGAACCTTGACAACCTTAAGACGCATATTTTATGTGTACTTTTGATTGGGTTAAATAAATAGATAAACAAGAAGGTACATAAGCAAACCTTATATACTTTGGTCCAAGTACTTCGTTCTGGAAATTAAAAAATTTTAAAAATTGAAATATATTAAGACTATTTTCAGTTGAGGACAAAGGATTATTAAGATTATTGGATTAATAAGATTATTAAGATTAAAAAAAAACTTGTCTTCCGTTGGATATTTTTTATTTTAATAATAAAATTTCACTTCTAAATACCTGTCGAGCAAGGTGTCAGTATAACTGTGTTAATGAAACCACTTCCTAAATTGGTGACAGTTTTATTTATGCTCTTATCCTCTTCCACAGTATATTTACAGCAGCGTTCCGAATCTTTCTTATTGACAGTTGCAACTGGTAAAGCTGCAGTTGTCAAAAGTATACAAGCATGTATCAGTACGTAGCATAGCTTACGAAACATTGTTACTCTGAAGTAACACAAAATGTAATTATTACTATAGAATAGCTTGATGTGGAAATGATCACAGCGTACTAATGAAGATTTCTAGTTCGGGGAGAAAAAGCAAACATATTTTACGATTCCTTCATTTTTGTTTGACTTTTCTTTTCGCTTAAAATTTCGTTAAATACCATATGATGTAGCCTTAATAACCGATGATATTTTTTCCTTCTACCATTACCAGAACTGTCTGGAGACTTTGTGCCGCCAAGAATTACTGATAATGTTCAAGAAGCTCACATAATGCATATGCTGATTCCGTTGATAGACAAAAAGGTAGGTTAAGCAAGGATATCGTGAAATTCCTTCATGCTTTTTACTTCAGCAATAGAAGATAACTAAGCTTTTAATAATTTCTATTGTTTAACTTCAAAGAATGATACAGTGATTTGAAGCTCCTGCGATATATGCAACATTTAAATTTAGCACTCCTTTTATATTAAACTTAGGACCTCTGCAGCATCATAAAGTTCAAAGGAGCTTCTGTTGACAAACTTAAAAGATTAAGCTTGACAGCAAAGGAAAGAGGAATAAGATAATCGTAATTGTAACATATTTACGTATCATTACAAATAAAATTTTAAAAAAAAAACAGTTACACTACTGTAAATGATGCTTCAACCTCTTCTGTAGCAAAATCATGAATGGATAGACTTGTCACTAAAAATTCCGCCAAGATCACGGCGCTCTTTAATATTAATTGAAATTTTTTGTATGAAAACAGAAAAAATTCAATAGCGAGAAAACTTTCTGCAAAACTGACTCATTTGTCAGAATTTAACTTTTTATTTCAAATGAGAAGGAAAGCATCTCTAACAAGATAGAAATATATGCTTAGACAATGACAGTAACAAGAGGTAGACATACTGCAGCGTTACGATATACAGAACAGACTTGTGATTCGAAAGCAATGATTTCTTATCGAAGTATTTCCTATTTAGCATTATTGAAACTGATTCTGCTATTGTTCGAATATCATATATACTTCTATTATTGACGCGTTTCATTGAAATCATTTAAATTTTTATGAAAACTTTAAAAGTTTTCTTTGAGATCAAATATCAGAATTAATCAAGATTCAAACTACTGGACAAGCATCTTTAAGTACTATAAAAAAGATTACAATCTTATGCAAATCTTTCCGAGTGTCTGTGCTAACAAGCCCTTTTTCAATGCATTTTAGCAAATCAACCCAAATGTTCTTATTGAATTGTATTAAAAAATCCGTAGATGTCAAAATAATGTACTAGTGATTATTGTTATGCAAATTATAATTTGTCGTTAAAAACAAAATTTTAATTTGATCACTGTGCACCACTTGCTAATGATTTTTGCAGTCTGAAGAGAGGAGTAAAGCTAATGCTTATATTATTACTTCTTAACTGCCTCCTAAGCGCAAATGTCACAGAAAATAGAGCTTTTGAAAAAAACTAAAAACTTTTTTTTTTTTCATCAACAAATCATTGCAATTTCACCGAATACATTTCACAAATATTTCAATGATAACTATCCAAACTTCTATCTCAATCAATAAAAACTTCTGTTTCAAATTAATTCTGTCTAATTACTCATCTTCTCAATGCTACTTTTTTTATCAATTATTTTATCTTGAAAGTGCAAAATAAAATCCTTTGAGAGTTAAATGAATTCGATGAAATTACAAAGATGAATAAGAATTAATATGAATGCCTGCACTCTTAACTTCATGAGCGAACTTAAAATTGAACTATTTTCATACGCATTATTTCCATCAATTTTTCCTGAATACCATAGCATTTCTCGTAATTCATTTCATCTATTCGTTATATTCTTCGAATATTGGTCATTCTGAAGATTGAGAATCTGATCACTTTTCTCATCTATTAATTCAAAAATCAATAGCAATATATAAACTTTATTACTGGAATATATTACTTATATTATAATATATTACTGGAATATATTACTGTATTACTGCAATATATAATATTATTGGAACACAGAATATCCCATAGTATTATTGGAATTATTTCGAATAAACAATTCTGAAGCATCGTTTCATGAATATTTTATCTTAGTTGCTTGCTAATTTTTGTAGACATTTTTTAGTGAAACTTTATGAGGAAACTTATTTTTTAGTGAAATTTTTGAAATTTTATTTTAGTGAAACTTTTACTCGAATTACTGATATTTCCAGTGAACTGAATTGTGTATACGACTTCCAGAAGACGTCTGAAATGTTTATTTTAATAAAAAGAATGGAATTGAGTTCAAGAGTTAATTCTATGGAATTCTTCTCTCTCAACTAGACAGCAGCACAATCATGTAAGACTGAGAAGTGGCAGTTGAGGATTGCTTGCATAAGTAATCCGTAAGTTTTCACTCTGTCCATCTATTTAGTCACGTGAACATTACGTTGGGCGTTTTTTTGTGGCTGACTTTAATTGATCAGCTGGATGATCTTCTTGAATGTTTTTCTTTAATTTTTTTTAAAATAAAATTTTGAAGTTTTTTCTAATTTGCTAAGTGGTTTATTTTCAAAAAGTGACAGTGTTTAGTAGTGGAATGAAAGGAAAAAGAGATGGGAGAGGAAATTGAGGGAATAAAAATATTAATATAAGCTAGTTTCTTCGGAACAGTATTTTAGTTCATTTGTTATTGCTCTATGTGCTTGAAAATTATTGAATTATGCCCTGAAATGGATCTTTATAGCAAACATGAATTTAAGAATGTTTGCATCCAGCTCACGAAATGCAAATGCCGCTCCGGAACGTGCTTATAACGCGTCGCTCTCGCTTTCCGGATGCGGGTTTCTTAGCATATATTACGTTGGTGTATGCGCAGCTATTAAAGAATATGTGCCGCAGATGTTACAAAATCGAATTTGTGGTGCCTCTGCAGGTTCTATAATCGCTGCCGGTGTTATTTGCGATGTATGCATTCCTCAAGCTATGGGCTTCTTCCTCAGTGTCGTCTCTGAAGTAAGTATACTTAGAAATAAACTTTAATTTTTTTGTTATCTATTGTAAAGATTAAGATATTCGGTAGAGAAGCATTAACTTTTCGAAAGCAAGATGTATTCAGCTAAGAAATTGACGCTGTCACTCTTAATGTTTTACATGTTCCATTTATATAGGCTAGATCATACACGCTTGGTGCTCTAAATCAAGATTTCGACTTGATGAAATTAGTGCGAACGAAACTGAATTCTGTCTTACCAAGTGATGCCCATGAGCTTTGCACTGGTCGGTTGAGAATTTCCGTAACTCGATTCCGAGATATGGAAAATGTCATACTGGATGAATATCACACCAAAGATGAACTCATCGATGTATTTTTTTTTCTTTATTTTGTCTTGTTCTATGGAAATACATACAATGTGGGATTAAACGGATATTTTTTGATGAATGCTTTATTTGCTTGCTTCATCATGAAATATATGTATGACCATGTTTGGCATTCCAGATTGATTTGAGATTGTTAATAAACAAGGAAGAGATTTTGCAGTTTGTAGTTTAGAGAGTAAAAATAAGTTTACCACAGTAGTTAAGAATATTTAATGCTTTTACAGTGAGATATAAATAACGAAAAGGAAAATTTAGATAGATAAGGAAACTTTTCATGCTCAATATTGTTGGACTAGAATTTTTACCACTGTATCAGCAGTTCTTTATCGAAATTAAATTATGAAATGTTTGGAATCTTCAGACTTTACATGTTATTTATTGCAGGCAATTTGTTGTAGCTGTTTCATTCCGGTGTATGGTGGCTTTGTTTATCCAACATTTCGCGGTGAAATTTACATTGATGGTGGTGCTAGTAATAATCAGCCGGTTATTGATGTTAATACCATCACAGTTTCGCCATTTTCGGGCGAATCTGACATTTGTCCGACAGACGAGGAAAGTGCAAGGTTAAAATCTTCGTACTGAACACCTGTCACACAGGGGCCTGCTTCCATTACTTTTGACTCACTGGACTGTTAGGAACTTAGGTTGAGGATAACAACCATTTTTTAGAATCCACTATTAATATACTTAAGAAGGACTGGCCTTTTAGTTGCGTTATTTCAAAACCATAACTTTCATTTTTCACTGCAGCTTATTTGAATGGAATTTTGCCGGAACTTCTATTCGATTGACTACGAATAATTTTTATCGCGCTGCTTTATGTCTTTTTCCTCCATCTGTTGAAGAATGCATATCATTGTGCCGAAGCGGTTTCAATGATGCATTGAAATTTCTTATTAATAATGGTAAGTTAAAGGAGAATAATAATATTTGCAATATTGTAAGTGAAGCTGTGCTAAGTTTATTTGGTTTATGTGGATTTTGATTTATCTCTGTGTTTTAGAAAATACTTATATCTTTTTATCAACTGACGTGGTAGAAAATCTTTTATTTTCTAAGTATAGTTTACGAGATTTTAGATTTTATTTGTTAAGTTTGTTGAATTTTGGATCTCTTCAGATTTCTAAAAAAGTACTGGTTTATGATAATGTATTCTCATTTGCAGGATTCACTTTGAATGCTACTTCCCATTCGATAGAAGCTGGTTTGTTACCCCAAATCTGTCAAATAAATAAACCAGTTGATGCCTCAGCATTACCGGATTCTAAGATATATCAGGAAAGGTTGTCAAAATTCTCATTCAGTAGATATTTTTAATTCTCATTCAGCAGATACTTTTCCAGTTGCGAATTTTGCTGCTTTTTGAAGTGCATCTATTTTGTTAGGGATTCCCTACCAGAAAACCCTCATTTTTTCATAATTAGATTTATGAAAGTTGATGCGTTCAACAGTTTAATCCAAATTACTGAGACCACACCATCCGCAGAAATCAGATCGCTTTTTACAACCCACAGTTATTATATTTTACACAATGTTTGTTTTTTCCTTTTTTTCAATAATATTTTTTTCTTAATTATCGGTACGTTAAATTAGCAAAAAATTGAAATACATTTTCCTTCTGTTTCAGTTATGAGAACAAAAAAATTGCCGAATATATTAATGGAATTTTCGCAATGGAATCTACTGAGATACATCACTCGATGCAAAACGGTAGCAATTTATCTTTTTTATTGTGCAGATATTTAAGAATTATATATTTTTCAAATTATAGCTGAGAAAATTTTGGAAATCTAAATATAATTTATTCTTTAAAAAATGGTCTTCATTTGTTTTGCATTTGTACGGAGATTTCAGCATTTGATGAAGCAAGGAAAAAAAATTGGTTTCTGGATTACATTTCTTCATTTCGGATTGTTCAGTTAGCTCACTATATGACATTCCCCCTAACTACCGCTTATAAATGGTTGAAATTTTGTCAGTGGTACGTGAACACTTTTTTTTTTGGCTAGATTTTGAGTATTATTATTTATATGGCTCCAATATTTCGGAGCCAAGTTATTTTATAATTTATTTCCATTTCTGTTTTCCTTTCTTATAAATGGATTCGACTTTTCACGGCTTTTGAAAAAAATTGTATCTCACTTTCGTTCTTTGAAAAAAGCATGCCAACTGCCTTAGAATTGCATCATGTCGCGATTTGTATCAAGAAAGCAGAACCATAACCATTTGCTCATACTGCAGATGATATGAACAAGATTTTCAGTTTGAGTACATGGCTCACTGTACGAATCAGCAAGCATATTCCAGACGACTGGCAGAGTATGAGAATAAAGGACATCCTCAACTTCATTTTGAATCAGATTCATGCGCAGGAATCAAAAGTTTCTGCAAGGTAAATCTATTTTTCTTGCTAGCAATTTTTCATTTGTAATTTTGCAACGCATTCAAGCTTTTTGCTGCATAGTTGTGGAAATTCTGCTTTTTTTTTTTTTTTTTAATTCTGCCAAAAAACATTGCTGTTGGATTTTTTTTTTTAGATTTAGTCGGCAGTTAGCAATTACTGAAATCGAATTCAGTGGAGCAGGTCAACAACCCATTTCTAGAGAACAACTTAATATTAATCTATCATCTGAAGCCATCAAAGAAAGAGAAGCACTGAGAAGCATAGATAGGTTGTTGTCAAAAACAACATTATCATCTGTTAAGGTTTGTATGCAGAGACCATATGACTATTCACCAACGGAAGATCAAAATTGTTGATTAAACAATATTCATGTGATCAGATGTCTAGTTTTCTTCAATGTGTTTTCGTAAACAGTTGCAGATATCCAATAAACAATTTGGAAGTCCTACTAATACAGGTATGTATAATGCAGTGAATGTCCAGGACATTATATTAACTTAATTATGTGGCTCCTAATTTATTTCTGTAGATTAAAAAGAGATGTTTCTCAAAACGTTATTTTTCAATATTCACAGATATATTCATGATTTTGGTAATATTTGCAGAGTAACTCTCTAATAGTTTCTTCAATGGAGGAAAAAGTGGTCCCTTCCAGTACTAGTTTGCATATAAAGGAGCGAAATATATCAAATAATATGACTTTAAGTCATTTTATCGAGCGTACCAAAGAATGCGACGCGGCTTTAACATTTTAGTACAAATCGAAGAGTAATAAGGTAGGCTGGTTTAACATGCATTATTTAGCAAGTTTGTACTCCAGAAACGGTATATTCTTGTTGTAGATTGTCATAATTTTAGATATTAATTGATAAGAAATGATAATACTGAAATATATCAGGATAATACTCGTGCAGTTTTAAATGTGTAAAATTATTTTCCACAAAAAGACTATAGCTTTTTTTATAGTTTAAAAGACTATAGTCTAAAATCGTCGTTCTTGAATGCATAAGAAGAGGTGATTAAAACATGCAAAATGCAGTAGGCAAAAGTACAATTTCACTCTTTCAGCTTCATGTGTATAAAATATTCGATTTCGATCATTCAAAGGAGTGATGTGGATGTTATTTGGTGTACAGGACTGATAATTTTAACGTTATTGCCAATGTTCTTTTGTACAAATTCTAATACTGATTTAAAGCAGTATGATGGATAAATTTATACTAATTAAAAATCGTATTCAACAAGCGGTTTTTTCTTAAGAAGTAATTTCAGTTATCATAACAATGCTTTTCTTAAGTGTTTACTGATCTAATCTTTATTTGAATCAGTCATTTCTGATTTTAGCATTTTTTCGCGCTCATTCTTGCTGAGTTAGTCAGCTTCTAGTATTTATTTATACATTTATTTGTAATGTGCACATACTCTTAATTCATTGATATATGTGACGTTGTATTATGATTTGAAAATTGCTGATTGTGTAATGTTTTGTTTTGGCAAATTGGTCACTTTATTGAAGGCCTGCAATTACTGTAAATCCAAAGTTTGCAAAAGGAAGTATTTTTATGGTGTATTTATTTTAATTTTTCTGATTTGATTACGGCGATTTTATTGGATTGTATCTAACAGATTTTTTTTTTTGGTCCAATAACAATTTTCATGATTGATTCTCATTTGCTTAAATTTTCTCCATGTAAATCAAATTTCTCACAGTTCTATTTATATTGGTTTTTAGTTGATGTAAATATCTTTGCCACAAATTATCTGATTGCAATATTTATTTATAAATTTAAGATGAAAAATTTGATTTAAAGCAGTAAGGAATTGATATCGATTTCAGAAGAATTCATTGTGATATGATTTGTCTTTTGAAAGATTGCAGGAAATGTCTACTGATGCGTAAATTTCTCAATTGATGTGTTTATTGTCGAAGAAGTATGTATATGAATTTTATGGGACCATTTTTAAATTCTTAAAATTGATGGATGTGTGATGAGTTTTTTCAGTATTTCTATTCCATCATTCATGTTTAAATTGAAATAATATTCATTTATACATTGAAGAAAACATACCTCTAAAAACACCTTGCACGATAATTACTAGGATTCTTGCCAGGTCATTTTAGCACACGTTTGAAAAGACTTATTGCGGTCTCGTGCAATTTTGTTGCATGGATACGTAATGAAATTCGTTAAAACAAGCATTGCTTTAGGCCCTACGTAGGTTTGCAAGTATATTGTAGGTAAGCTAAAGCAATTTTATCACGGTGCACATTAGTTTCATTATTTACAGAAACAATACTGTGTAAAAAATATTGAACAGGAATCAGAAAGAATGATAATTAAACCTGGAATAGAAGCCTGATATAGACTTCAAGTAATCAAAGAGATAATCTGATGAAGTGTCATGTGTAAATTATCCTCTTGATTAATCAGTCTTTTAAATTTCAAACTTTCTTTCCATTGTTTTTCTATTTGCATATCCTGCTTGCTAACTAAAAATCACTATTAGTTTACAATATTGTTTTCGTACTGATCATGCGTGATTTGAAACGACAAGTAATTTAATTTAACTTGACGAATCTAGGTACTGTAATGAAATATTACAGTTGCAACGTATTCCTCAATTATCCTAATAGCCTAATTTGTTCATTTTCCATGATGTTTATAGTGATTCTTATTAATGTATAAAATACAACAATATCCTAACGCATTAGGGCGCGCGTTGTTTATATATTATCATGATTTTGTGGTTATTACGTTTTTTCGATTAAAGTTTTATGCAGAAAGACAGACACTCATATTTATGAAACATTTAGCCACCATTTTCTGAGCGAAAACATTTTGCATTAGTTATTCAGTGTTTGCATGCTAAAATAAATTTAAGTATTGATAATTTCAGTTATGGATATTGTTACACCTGAAAACGACGGTGGTGTGCAGATGGCACAATATCAGTGCCCGTTTTATTCGTTACGTCCTAAACAAGTAGATTTTGATACTACTTGGAAAAGTATTGAAAATTCAATCAAAAAAATCATGAAATTGCAACCATTGGAACGGCGTGCTTGGGACAACAATTTCTAGTCAGTATTGAATTTTTTCGAATTTCTTTTTCATGATGAATTTATCTTTTAATTTAAATTGTACAAATTTTTTTTTAATTTAAATTATACAAGATCGATTTAGATTTAATTTATATCGATTTAGATTAAATCATATCGACCGTTTACACTTACATTTACATTTATATATTATATCATTTACAACATAAGTATACTTATCTTCCCATGAACATGTACTGTAGAACAAATTCATCTTTTTGATTGATTGCTTCGTAGCAAGAGCATAAAGTTGCTCATAGAGCATAAAGTTCTTCACATCACTTTACAGAAATAATATCCCAATCTACTGCAGTATACCCATTATATGGGAATCGGAAGTTGACGTTGACATTACCTTGCATTAACGGTAACAGGCATCGCGAGATTAGGAGAAAGATAAACAAATTCAAGGCAAGACGGATAAAAGGAAATAATATTTTTAACAAGTAGTTCAATCCTAATTAAATGAATTCATGTGATTGAGAAAAAGAAACGCGTATTACCTCGTCAATTATTTCAGTGATATCTATTCTTTATGTGTTGCAATTCCCGAGCCACTAAGTGAACGTCTATATAAAAAAACAAAAGAATGTTTGGAAACACATGTTACCGAATTGTATCAGGTATTTTGAAAATTTTAAAGCAATGAATTTCAAAAACATTTTGCAATCGAAAGCAAAAGCAATTATACATAATATATAATTAAGTTTTTAAACTTTGAAAGTCCCTTCAAGTTTGGATTTTGTAAGAAAGTGTTGCTGCGCTGCCTGCTCAAGTTATCTGATTTTTTCTTACTGTCATTTTTTTCCTTATGATAATGAATTTTATTTTTTGCAGGAGATATGTTCAGCAAGTGACTCTGAGCTTCTCACTACCTACTGCCATCTATGGAACATATATTACAAGGGAGCACTACGTGTTCATAATCTCTTTGGGTAAATGATTCCTTACTGGATTAGCCAATTTAGGTGGAAGCTTTATTGCTTCTGTTGATGCACGTCTTGCTTTCTGTTGCTGTTTATTATGCTTCTTCTTTTCCAATATAAAGATATCAGAAGTGAAAACTAAGAGCATTTTGTTTTAAAGGTACCTTAACAAGCAATATATCAAAATTAAACGTTGTACTGAAATTGAAGGTGGATATGGGGCTTACAGTCATTATCTTACACAAAAAGATGTCAAAGAGATTGGTTTGGTACATTTTTTCTCTTTTCTTTTTTTATCATGATTGAAATAATTTTGTATTTCTTCCAACTGACTTTTTGTCTCGTGGTAGCAAAATTTTTACAAGCTTTATCCTTTGCTAATACTGATTCTGGTTTTTTATTCCTTAAAAGAAAGCAACTGAGTACGATATATCATATTTTTTTACTCGATTTTACTTAATTTAACTTGAAATGCAGGACTTTCCGCTTTTTCCAGTTTGCTCGTTTAAAAAAAAACATCAATTTCATAAACTTGAAGGGTGGAGAGACAGAGAGTAATTTATTGTTCGGATTCAAGGAAGTGTAAATTAGATTAAAAATATAAAATGAGAAATTATTTTGTAGCTTGCAATGGAAATTTGGCGCAAAAATTTAATAGATCCAATGGAAAAGCGACTAGTTGACCATGTGTTAAGTGCCATCGCTGCAGATCGTGAAGGAAGAAGCAATATTGCCGTGGACACTGTCCGAGGTGCCATCATGTCCTTTGTTCAAGTATGCAAATTGGAATTTTTATACTATGTTATAATGTAAATGAATATCAAGAGTTCATATTTCATATTAATCATTCCTGACGATTCATAATTTCCAAATAAATATGGAGCATCTGTACCGATGATTTCTTCATTTCTTAGGTTATAGAGTGTTTTCTTTGTACGAAAAGTGAACATAAATGGTTTTTCAAGCAAGAGAAAAATCTTCTGAATATTTTTTGCGTTTTTCAGGTGGACGATGTGGATGGCATGCGTCAAGTATTGGATAAATCACCATCGAATTTCCCGCAGAATTATGAAACTTACCGAGAAATGTTCGAAAAAAAGTTCTTGCAAACAACAACCGAATATTACACAATACTGTCCATTAAACTGCTTAGTGAACTTAGTTGTTCCCAGTATATGAAATCCGTAAGTTATTTTATAAATAATCTGATTTCTTCATAATTTTCCGTTTTTATTTTATAAATTTAAGCATAAATTATCACCGAGTACGAGCTTAAGGTGTTCTAGAAATCAAAATCATGTAGAGAATCTGATCAGTACACATCACAGTGATTCGATAGGATTGCAATATATATTTTTTCGAATTTTCTAGAAAAGAAGACAGTGTTATAGATAGGTGGTTGACACAGAGTTTAAAAAAATCTGTCAGTCTCACTCTTTATTTACAATGAAATGATCAGAACAGATTATAAAATAGATGGCTGGAATTTGTCTTAATCAATTTCAGGACAAAGACTAATCTACATAGCTAATTATTCGCAAGTTTATAATTTTAAGGTAATTACACGAATAGAGGAAGAAAACGAACGCTCAATTCGTTTCCTTCATAAAAGTAGCTATGAAAAAGTTACTAAACTATGTCAGGATGTAATGGTGGATGCTCATAAAGAACGTTTATATGCTGTTTGCCATGAATATATCGAAGGCGAATGCATGAGTGGTATATATCTCTACTTGTTTCTTGGAATAATACTCGTTTATCGCACACATTTCTCGATTAGAAATTTTTGATACATTTTTTCCATTTGCAGATTGTTGAATTTCATTTAGGTCTTCAGTTAGATTGTTTTGTAGGCCTCAGATAAGTAGTAGTGTTTGATGGATTGAATATATACTTGCCTTAATACATTTTCAGTTTTGATTGATTCTCTAATATTACGTTCATGCTTCGGAAACTTACTTTCATCTTTACTCGAAACATAGATTCATTATTTGGCGTTTTTTTTGCAGATCTTCAGAACATGTATCGCATTCTAAAACCTATAAATGGTGGATTATCAGTTGTTATTCGTGAATTTCAAAATTTTGTTAAGAAAACTGGCCTTGAAGCAATAAAAGATATGCGTGGTGATAATATTCCCCAGCAATTTGTAGAAAATATATTACAAGTATGTGATTCAACATTTTCGTCGATTAGATTGTTTATATTTTTATCTCCTTTATCAATAATAGCAAATTTTCACAGGACAAATGCTTTCTGCGAAATAATAATGGACTTTATGTGGTACTTCATTATAATTGTATTAAATATATACAAGATCACCGCATTCGTTTTATCTGTTTAGAAATTTTTCATTAGACATCAGTATGACTTGATAAGAATATTTGGTTGGGATGATGCATAGGAATGAGTTTTGCGATAAATGAGTAGCATCAGACTTGACAACAGCTAGTTATGAAATGAAAGAGAAAACTTCGAACAAAAGCGGAAATGCTTGCGACTTTGAATGATGTATGGATTTTTTTCATCTTTACTGAAGAGTTAAATTTTTGAGTTACGGGTCAAAGAGAAAAAGCTAAGTATTTTGATATCTGAAAAAAAATAATCCATTATCATCTGTTATTTTATTATTTATAGGTATATAATAGATTCTCCTCAATGGTTACGAAAGTTTATTATGACGACGGCGACTTCGTTGGAGCTCTAGATAAAGTAATTTTTGAAAAATACTGCAGTTTGATCATCTAATTTAAATAAAATCTTTGTGTAGATGATTTCTCTATCAAATATTAAATATATGAAAACAACAGGATATAAATATAGAAGAAGTGGGGTGACGGCATTTTGAAATAACTTTATTGAATCTGATTTTTTTGGGAAGTTCTCGATATTTTTCTTTTTTAATACCACTATTACATAATTGCAGGCATTGCAAGCTGTCGTAAATTACCGCGAAGATCCACGTCAGGCACCGAAAGCATCGGAAAGGGTAAAACAAAGGATTTTTTTTTTAGATCTTTGCTCATATCGGTGATTAAATGTAACTTTATTGAATCTGCAAAATTGCTTGGAATATTTGTGAAATTCAATCTTTTTTAGAAAGATTCTAATAGAAAAATTTATTTAGAAGATTCTAATAGAAGTGTTCAGTATCTATTGACCTGAAGAGGGTATCGGTTCTACTTGCCAGTTGATTTTGAAATAGTGTGTTTTGATGTTACTTAATCAACAGTTAAAGGAAGGTGTAGTTCGCATTGTTCATATTACTAAGTTGAATAATTGATATTTCGGGCTTTTCCACTTTCAAATGCATTTCTCTTAATTTGAATTATTTTATTATTTATTTGTTTCTTTTTAAGCTTGCACGTTATACTGATACGCTTTTGCGCAAATCTGGTAAAGGCTTAAGTGACAGTGATTTGGATACAAAATTATCTCAGGCAATTATTATTTTTCGATATATTGAGGACAAAGACATTTTTCAGAAGGTTGACATTTTTTTCTGTTTTTTTATTTTTACAATTGCAAAAGTTAAATATGTTAAATTTTACTGGCTTTTGAATTTTTATTGTAAGCGGTTTGTGAGAAAGTTTTTTAAACATGTTTTGGCTTTATCTTAATTTTATTTACCTAAGTAACATTGTTTATTCCATTTATAACAAAATTTATTTTTTTCCTGTACATAGTGTCTTTTATTTTGATTATGCTGGAGAAATGAAACTTTTATAAACTCCACTCTCATTTACTATCTCATTATGGCATCATAAAATAGTTAATATTCCACATGTTTTTACCAGCAGTTTTTATTTTCGGTTTTAGTTTTATTCAAAAATGTTGGCTAATCGTCTAATCACTAACGCTTCTCTTTCGAAGGACGCTGAAGAATCGATGATTAGCAAATTAAAGGTGAATTTTCCCAATAAATTTTTTTAGAAATTTCAATTTTTCGAATATCAAAATATGAGATGATTAATAATTATTTTAAATGTAATTATGAATGTTTCTAGCAAGCATGTGGATTTGAATTCACAAGCAAACTGTCGCGAATGTTTACAGATGTTGGACTGAGTCATGAGCTTACGGATAAATTTATCAGTGTAAGTCGATTTTATTTTGCTATAATTTCATTTCCTTCACTATTTTGCAAATGCAGATTTGAAAAGATCGAATACCCGGTTAATATCTGATTAACTGTGTTTACGAAAAAGCTCGAGATTCCCTAGTTGTAATTATCTCTTATCTGTTTGATTGAGGGCCGAAAAGTATTATTCGAAAGCATTGAAACAAATTGTTCTGAAGTTGATTTTAAAATTAAGGTTTCAAATATACTTATATGGTAAACATGGATAAAGGATGTTAATTTATAATGTATTTATTATTTTAGTGATGTTTTCACTGTTTTAAAATGTGTGGGATAGTTTTATTTCTTATTAAAGAATTGTTGGTTTACGTTATTTGTAACTTAGTTTTTCAGCACTGTGTTGTGAACAATGTTATTCTGAATGTCCAGATGACAGTAATGATCTTACAAGCTGGGGCATGGCCATTATCGGCTCCTAGTTCAACTCCAGTTTCCGGTCAATTTAATTTCGAAAATTTTATGTCATATTTTTGAGTTTCTAACTGTTAAGATATTTGAGGAGGAAAGAGAATCAATAAGCCTATTATTATACATAAGAAAAATACACACAATTTATTAAAGGTTTCTGAAGATTATTTAATAAGAGTGAGTTCACTTAATAATGTATTGTATTTTTTAAGTAGCAGATGGGAAAGATAATACCGCTGCTGTGCAAGTTACGGGTTTTATCATTCCTCCTGTTCTTTTGCCATCCATTGAACATTTTGAAAGATATTATCAGGCCTCACATAATGGTCGAAAGTTGACATGGCTCTTCAATCTTGCAAGCGGTTAGTTCCTGCAGATGTTTGAAGCATTTGAATTTTCCTTCAGTTCATGTCAGCCTAAGTATTGTATTGAAGAATATCAGATTCTGAAAAGGAAAACGAATATTATGAGTTTCTGAAGAATATGGCGCTGAGTTAATTTCCTGCAGCTTTTTTATTTTGCAAAAAACAAAAACAACCAGCTGCAGTGAAAATTATTTGCTTGCTTAATATCAAATAGTCCGTGATAGAAGTGTGGTAATTTTCAAATTCATTCGATTTGACATTATACTATCTTCCAACCTTGCTTGTTGTTTTCTTTGGTATTTCTTTTCTCGATAATGTTCAAACAGTTTTAAAAAATCATACATCTAAAAAGTCATATGAATTCTATATTCATATTTTATTAACTATTGAAAGATTCTGAATTCCTGAGTTGGTAATGCACGTTAAAAAATCGATAAAAAACATCCATATACATATATATATATTGAGATGAAATTAGGGGTAATTTTTTAATTTTCAGTTGAGGTAAAGTTACACTACTTGGACAAAGTATATCAAGTAACGATGTCGGTCCACCAGCTAGCAATTTTGTTGTGTTTTGAGACAAGGGATTCAGTATCCCCATGCTACGTCGAAAAGGCGACTGGTTTATCTGATGAATTACTCAGCCGAAATGCTCGTGCACTGGTTGATTCCGGTATTCTGATTATGCCGAAAAAGGTTTTTTTTTTACTCGCAAGGAACTTTACAAATTTTTGTAGAAACTTTCTTGGTTTTACCAGGCTTATTTGAATACAACTTTAACTCATAATTCGTTTTTAAATTTATTGTTCAGTGCTAAAATAACTCGAAGTAGGGTTGCAAATATGACTTTTAAAAAAATCAAAATGACTTCCTCACTTTTTTCTTTGTTTTTTAGGAGATGAATGAAGTTAATGAAATAGCATTGAACTTGTCCTTGACATCGAAACGTCTCCGGTTCAAAGTTTTGGTGCTTCAGTTACAACGAAGTGTAAGTAAAGCTCTTTTAATTTACGTATTACCTATGTTGGAGTAATTTGGCTTTCATTTGAAAAGAACTTGAGAATAATTTGTAGATTCTTAGTGTTTAAAATTTCTGAATTACTGAGACCTTGTTTTTCTGAATTTTAACAAAAAAGTCGCATCTTACCTCTGCACCTCTCGATGAGGAATGTTATTGCTGTTGGATATTAGAAATTGAAAAGAGGAATAAACAAGAAAATAAAATGACTAATGAGATTGTCTGATATTCTCCTAAATGTGCGCTGTTAGAAACGTACCAAATGTAGATATTGTTGCTAATTCGAATTATTTTCTAAATGCTCTCAAAAAAAACTTGTTCGGAAAATTCTTTGTGTCACTACCAACTTGAAGACCTAGGTAAAATTATTAATTTTGTTCAGGCGATATATGTTTCCTATAGTTTTGATGGCAGAATGAGAAATGCTGTAGTAATGACAGAATCCGAACTGTCTTAATGATATCGCGATTTCTTAGCAAGAAATAGGGATTATTGATATCCTATGGGCAGCAGAATCCATGTATAGAACATACCTAAGTATTGTTTGATTTAACGTAATACTTGTATTTCAAGGCAGAAAAAGAGGTAGAACATGTAAATATCACTGCTCAACAGGATCGAAAATATTATATGGAATGTACCATTGTTCGCATTATGAAAACACGAAAAGTATTGAAACACGCAGCCTTAGTCAATGAGGTAGATTCATGTCTTTTTTGTAAATTCATAATATTTCTAATAATGTGAAGCAAATGAACACAAATACTTAATGGAGTAATACGTATAAGGTATCAATCTGTGAATTCTACCGGGATTTTTTGCGAAAAAATGTTTAAAATTATAGCCTGATAATGTAACTTGTTAAAACCAACTTGTCGTTCATTGTATTTATTTTATTTATAGGTAATTGAACAAACGAAATCTCGTTTCACACCGGATGTTAACTTCATCAAGAAAAATATCGAGTCGCTGATTGAAAAACTGTATATTCAGAGGACTGATCAGAATGATGAATATCAGTATTTGGCCTAGAATTCGTTGGTGAAACCTCATGTACAAATTATGAATTGATCTTAAAATAAAGCATTTACTAAGATTCGTATATTTATTTGATTTCATCATGCATTTCATATTAGGAAGGGTTCTAGGGATTGACCAATGAAATCAAATTGTTAGTTTTTACTGTAGTATTTACTAACGAATCTTTCATACTACTTAGCACAGGCTGGGCTAATAAGTACTCTTATGTTAGAGTGCATCGAACTTAGGTTATAATGCATTGGTAATGTCATTGTTTACCGCGATTTTCCATGCTGATTTTCGTTTCACTTGAAATGAATTCCTCAAATTCTTGGTTGATCATCGCAGGGTTAAATCGCTTACCTATTTCTTCTTAAGTTAATAATATCAAATCTTTATTTCAATTCTGTAAATCTTTTATGCAATCGTTTTATATGTAAGCGAAACTAGGTAAAACAGGTCTAATTATACCAGAACATATATAACATATGATAAATTGAAGAAGCCGCTCCAATAAGTTTTTTAGTTTTCGTGAACAGCTCTAAAAAGAGTTGTGGAGAAAATAATTATGAGGTCTGTTTGTCATTTGATCATCAGAAGACGGTAGCAATGAGTCTGCACTCCAGGCAATTTTCACGGAGTTAAACTATCCCGTTTTCTATTTGTTAACTCCTTTTGTTAACATACTCGCTTTTCTAACTTAATCACTTCGAAGGTCGTTACAATATATTGTAATGCAATTTTTAAACCACACTTGAAAGAAGAACAATTATAAATAGAGATACGAAGTGATTTCTTTCATCTTTGAATAATTTGAACTATTTCAGAAACATTATAAATTGGACACATTTCAGAAATCTTAATTTTCTACATCTTCCAGAATTTCTAAACATTTCACAAAAGAACCCTCGATACTGATAGGTGAACGTGGGTAAGAAAATTACAGAAAGATGACTTTTGATTTTAGCACAATATGATGAGTCCAATAAGCAATAAACTTTGAAATAATAAAAAAACTTTGAGAACTGCTTAAATCAGCAATAAACATTGCAACTTGCAACTTTATGATCGGCAAGACCAGAGTGTTAAATTTCGAAGTGAAATATTCATCGCATTAAGCCACGAATGCATTTCGTCTTTCTTGTCTGCTGCCATTAAAATTCTGAAAAAAGAATAGGTGAAAAATATAAGTAAGCTTCAGATTTTGAAGTAATTTTTCTAAGGAATTTATGAAGGTGATCTGACTCCAAAAATCTTTCTTGTTTTGCCGATTAGTTTTCTTCTCGTCCTACATTCGATTTATGAATTTCCATCGAAAAATGCTTCCAGTATGTAAACTTAGATTTTACAACAATGAACAGCTCGACTGTCTTGAAAAAAATCTTTTTAACTGCAAGAATTTTACTCGCTTAAATGTCTTAGCAGTATCGCAATGTACTTCTAATCTTATTATTCCGCGATCTACAATACTGTTCGAATTACATTTACATAATGTTAAAAGCCGAAAAAAAAAAGTTTCTCATATGACTCATATCTCATATAACCTTATTTTATCCGGCTTTTCCGGATATTTGCCAGGTAGCCAAACATCGATTTGCATTGAATTCGGATATGGGCAACGTTCTACAGGAATAGGTTTGATTTCACTGCATGCGCACGTCCTTAAGTCAATACTTACCACTGGTATCTATAATAATCAGTCAATTATCAGTGCACTTATTACTTATTTTGAAAAATTTCCGAAAATCACTAATAGCTAAAATCACTAGTGATCACTAATAATAGTCAAAATGAAAAAGAAATTTTTAAGACTGTATAATTTGTTAATGCAGGTTTAGGGATACTTAGTTTCTTTGCAGTTAAAAAATTGGACTATAAAATCAGTGTTAGAGCCGTTCCTGTACAGAAGAAATCTATAAATTGTAGTATTTGACTACGATTAGAATTCTGACTTTCATGCTTTCATCCTCAGGATATCGCCAAAAGCGTAGTTGCCCATCCCAAAGCACACACCAAAACCGAGCCCATGAAGCAATATTTTCAACTGGCTGATATAAACTCTGCAAAAGAAATATTCCACAATTTGATAATGAAAAATTTACGTTGCACAAGATTTAATGGCAATCGTAAAATAATATTATAACACGTAAATTATAAGATATACTTAGAAATTATAAAAATAAAGATGGGAATTATTGAAATTTAAAATAAAGAATAAGGAATGGAAGTGACGGGAAACAAAAATGAAAAAGCTTCTGCGATAATTTTCCTGAAATTTTTGCAAGCTTCATTTCCCAATGGTCGTATAATAATTAGAATTTCTCAAAGCTAAAAAAACTAAAATTCAGATTAAAAAATGCTTACCAAAAAGCCTTTATAGCCAACTGTGCCACAATCTTCGGCGTAACAACGAACTTTCATTTCGATAACTCCATCAAGTGGATAAAGCGTATCAGCAAGGTGAAATCTAGTTTTGTTCACACTACTTATGTTAAGCGATAAATGTCCAACGCGCTGGAATGATGGGTCTATCACCGCTGATGGCCCACCGAGTGAGACTGGTCCTGAAGTTGGAGATGAATAACATTCCTTTATTTGCATAGTAACAAATAAGCCATTATTTCAATACAACAGTGAGAAAATAATATTTAAAAAAAAATTTCAAATTATTCAGCAACTTTCAACAAGTTTTTTGACCAAATCTTTCTAAAACAAGAATTGTTTAACCCACTATTTTATGATTACTTATTTTATGACCAGTTAGTTATCAACACTCGAAATTTTAACTGAAAACTTAAACTTCTATTTAATTTCGCAAGTTACAATTAATCACCTGGCGAAAACATCGATTTTTGGGATTTCTTTAATGAATTACCACCTTTAATGTGATATTTAGTTTCATGACGGAGTAATTCTCGTCGCGTTCTCTAAAAAAACATAGAAATGGAATTTGATTTAAAATGTAAGAAATTTTTAGGCCAATGCAGCTTTGTTCCTTACCGAAAGATATGCGCTATGCTATAGCGCTTTTTTGTTTTTTTTGATTTGAGATCTAATTTAACTTAAAAATACTGCTAAATGCTAAATGAGCTCAGAATTCCACATTTTCTGCTTCACTGCAAATCTAAGAGGCTAATGCGGCGAAAATAGGATGGAGTCCAGATTTCATTTTCTTTTTTCTATACAAAAAGCTCGACTATGATAGTAAGTACGAAATAATGAATCTAAAAGTAGAAAAATCCAGTATCGGTATTGTCTTGAAAAAATAACATTAACGGGAAAGAGAGGAAGGTGGAAAAAAAGGAGAAGGAAAGATTTGAATGTTCCGAAAAAGGATTAAATATTCTAAAACAACTTACGAGGGCGAAAATTTCTAGTGTACAACTAAAATCGTGAGGAAGTGATCGAAACTGTATATAGTGCGGAAACTCAAGCCTGCCAGAACAAATGCCTTCATCGCTAGTTGTTAAGGTTGTGTGGTGAACCGTTTCCTCATGTCGTATCAGCACAATGAAATAAAATAATAGCTGGTCTGAAAAACTTGCTAAAACCAGATGTTTATTCTTGAAAAAGTGGATAGTCAGTTCAGTTCCATCGATTCAGTTTAAAACAAATCATTAAATTAACTTTTTCTCAAGAATCTAAACTCAATAGTTGGACCTTTATATTCATCATATTCTGCTGCAAATGAACAGCTGTAGGCAGTCATTTAAATAAGGACAATTGTACTTCAGTTAGAAGCCAATTTTTAGATTTTAGATAGAATTTAATAATCCTTACCATCGTGATAATTGATATGTCCATTGACAAAATCTCGCATAAGTTTCACAGAAATATCCGAAAATGTTAAATTTCCTTTTGGTCCATCTGAAATGAAATGCTTAACGCCGCCGGTTGCATGCTTCTGAATTAGCCGATCAAGCACAAAAATTAAAGCACGTCTACGTTCTGTCGCTATTAGAAGTGCTCGCTGGGCATCAACCTAGAAAAAAATAAGATTAATGCGGAATGCCAATTATATATATGAATTATTCGATTAGACAGATACTTCCAAAACATTTAGATTACTTCATAAATTATTCAATAGACTAGGAATTACTTCATAAATAAAGTTAAAAGTTATATTCAAGCCTGATAGACAAAACATGTGATTTCAAGAAATGAAGTGAAGATAGGGTTAATATTATTATGAACCGAATAAAATTAAATAATATTCGAATGCTATTTTTCTCAGCATTATGAGTACTTATGATGAAAGATTATCGAGACAAACATAGCAACAACAATCATGAAAGGGTACCGAATAAAAAAGTGAAAATTGAGGCACCGAACTTTGCAACGTATTTTCTCTTAATTAGTTCATAACTCGAATTATTCCCTTTCCATTTACATATCATACTTATGGGACATCTTTTCCTTAAGTATCTCACAATAAACGATCCATAAAAATCTAATTTAATTTAATGAAGCTTTTATAGATTCCAATAATTAAATATTTCCAATGTTTATTGAACCTCTTCACGACTTCCTCGAAATTCTTGTGTGCTATGGCAAAATGACAGCGCACGTGATGCTTGAACAATCTGTTCTTGCTGCACACCGATTGCTTTTTCTAAACGTGCTCGCTCGACTTCGAAATTCGCTCGGTCATTCATGATTATTTTTGATGTAGCACGATTAAGAGCGGTAGCATCATTGAACGATGATGGAGTAAACTGCCTGTCATCAAAAATCTTTTAAATCTAAATTTTATAAGTAACAAATTTATAATTTCTTGACCGATGAGAAACAGTAAAACAAAAAAGTGAAATTAGGATTTTTCAGCATAACGTAACGGAAGATTCTAACCACCAAAAGATATAGTCTAATAATGACGAAACAAAATATTCAAGCAGTTACACACACACTATCTAACGCATAATCCATTACATAACACACATTAAAAAAATTTCTTGTTTAAATTTTATTGCTTATCTTAACATCTTAACTCTTATTATTTTCACTTGCAATTTTCTTACACTTTTGTAATATATTTACAATGGCAAAACTGCGTAAATCAGTAAGCAAGAGTTACTTTTCTGTTGGACAAGGAAATAGAAGCAAGTCTCGTTGCCTATCATCCTAAGCTCTTTCTTACTTGCTCATTTTCAAGCGAACCTATCTAGCTGAATTCCGCAAAGTAGCAGAATAAACAAAAACCAAATTGCTTTTCTTTCATTTCATAATTGTGCAGTATTTCTTACTTGTGAATAAAATAGCTACAGTACTTTCGCCTTTTTTTGGAACTTATGAGTCATACAAAAAATATGAAAATTTCCTAAGATTACCCAAGCATTACTGTCTCACTCTCGGATCGATTTTCTTTCTCTTTCTTTCGGTAAAAGGAAACTGAATGTGCCAGAGGAGGTATTGCTGAAACAAATCTCGTTACAGTACAGAATTCATCATTAGAGAAATTAGATACTCATTTCTTTAATTTTTGTTTACAGAATTTATTTATTCTTAATATTTGAAGTACACAAAGTTTTTCGAAATGCTGAAAACATACTCTCAAAGTTCTCACGTTCTGCCGATGATACCGTTGAAGATAAAGTAGTTCGAACTTCGGGTGTGCTGAGGATGGCTGACATAAGAGAAGAATTTTTATCCGGTATCTGCAAAAGATAACCATTTTTTTTTGAAGGCTTCAACCCTACTTCACTTCGAATCTGAGATTTCGCTACTACATGCGCTATGCCACTCTGCGCATAGTCTCTCATTTAGAAAGAAATCAATTTTTTAAAGCAATTTTTTACTCGACTAATGAACCGAAAATCGTCATCAATAAGTTGATTAGGTTTGTCATTATTCTTGTCGAAGATTATCACTTTGCTTATTTCTTCTTGAACAGTGTCATATTTTTTGTGAACTGCGATATCTTGAAGTATACTTTCAGTGGGATGCTGAAACGAAAAATGAAAGGTGAAATTTTTGCAACACAAATCTATTTCTCTTATAAGAAATTTCAAATATTCACAAATTTTCATCATTTTCCACCAGCCGAATCTCTCTCGCGAAAGATGAAAACACCTTAGCTTTCAAATTTGTTTTTCTACCGAGCTATCACCTATGAGATTCCTTTTCCAGCAACTTAATTAAGATCACACAACTGAGGCAAAACAAAATGGTTTATTTACTAACAATGCAAGAAGTGGAACTAGCTGCTGATAGCGGCTTGAAGTCAGAAGTTTGAACTGGACCTGAAAACAAAACGAACTAAATTTCAGACTTCAGTTTCGGTATTTCGCCATATTTTATTGTCCATTTGAATCGAATGTTTCGGCTCAATGACGATAACAAAATTTTGAAAAAAAAAATCACTTTTTGATTCACAGTATGATTGTGGTCGCATCTTTTCTTGCTTCAATGATTTTGCCATCCGTATAGCTGCTTGCAAAAGCTCATCTTCCTCCTTATCTGGATGCAGAGGAGTACCAGTAGCAGAACAAACCTCGAAAAAACAAGTTCTCAACAGTTGAATAGATATACTCAATATTAAAAATTTGCATCATAAAAATCATAACAGAAATCCATGAAGTAATTTAAATTCCTACTCGAAATATTTGTAACAAATGTTTGATATAGCATGATCATCAATAAAACTTATTCCACGTGTCGCATCCCTGTTGGGACTATGTTGTGAAAAAATTTTCAAAGTATGATTAGCATGCTTCTAAAGATATTATAAATGGATACGGTCGACAAAAAAAGAAATAAGTTAGAATAAAATGTATGGCTCTAACACGCACTTCCCATCTTTCGCGCAAACTTTTCACGTCTGCCGAACGAGTGTCAATTTCAGCATAATTAGATCCTTTCCTCTGAAAAATATTATGAAAAGGCAGAACATAAGAATCGCAGAAATAATTAAAACATCTATCAATCGAAGAAGGGAGCTAACCGACTGCGAATGATGATTTTCAAATTTCGAAAGTGTGGCACCAATTTTGGAACCAAGCTTCGCTTGCAATCTTTCCTTGCGAATTTTTTCATCGAATCTATAAGTGAGCTCATCCCTTAAAGTATGAACCTTTCCAGAGTAAATTTGTCCCTTACCAAGAGATTCACCTTATTACTACGATGTTCAGAAATTCAGTCACGTACCAATCTAAAACTCATATCAAGGAAGCTAAAGAAGCGATACAAATTATTTACTTACTCGATATAAAAGTAGTCACAAAAGTTAATTTTTTTAAGCGATTGAAAATATTTTAAGTCCTTTTGTCACTTAACCAAAACATGCATCTTAGTTTTAAACATCCCTTCCTACTTTTTTCGCCGAGATTCTTTTGAAGTCTTACTGTTTCGCTATTTGCTTTGCGTGAGTAAGCTTATCGCCACCAACTGGAATTGTCGCAGTGACATTGTTTGCATCTGCCGTGATTTCATCAACAATATCACTGCGGCCACTGCTAAGAGAAGTACGTGGAAATGCTAAAAGAGTACGAATATTTTTTATAACTTAATATTTTCTTTTAATATGTTTGCACCTCATAAACAGTCAGAATACGCCTTTTATAAAATTTCTACTTTTTATCTATATTTTCCGATTATCTCACATCTAAAAATTTAAAATTTCAACGATCATGACTAAAGAACATTTAGAAGTGAAGGAGGGATTACTTTTATTTAACTTCGAATCATTGTGATTTCGTTTATTACAACTGTCACCATTCTGAAAAAATAATCATTTTCCAAAACAAAACAGGACAAATGTATTTCTACCAAAATCATAGAATAAGGCGTGAAATAAAAATATGAAAAACTCAAAGACAAAAAAAGCATAAAAATAAGATGGAAAGCTTACGTTTTTTGGAGATTTCGGTGATTCTTTCGTTTTGCGCTGCAATGCAGTTATTAAATCAAATTTTCAACCTGAGCGCTTTTTTCGAAGCGCATCTGAATATTGTTATTCTAAATGATTTCCTAAAGAAAAAAACTCCAAACTTACTCTAAAAAATTTATGAATTCCGTATTCTTCATTCTCGGAACAAATGTTAGCATTAGATTCTGATGATTTTTTGTCGTTTTCCTTCGATTGTCCTTTATCAGAGCATATGTCAGTTGAAAAATCCTAAGTAATGAGATTCAAATCGCATTTTACGGTAACAAAATAACAAAACTCAAAATTTTTTCTCCATTCCTTCATTTAATATTTCCCACGAAAAATCTTACACCTCTTGAGGACGCTACAGAAATAAAGAGAAGAACGAAACTGAGAAGATGAAAATTTGACGATAAAAAAATACTCTCTCAACTGCAGATGCTTTTTTATTTTAATTTTCATTCACAATCTAAATTTGCAATGAAATCCCCAAATTAAATTTATCAGTTTCAGCCATCCGTTTGTAATAAAAAATAAAAGTGAATAATGAAAAAAAACTCACACAAGAAGATGAACAATTTTCTAGTAAAAGATTAATCATAGTAAATTCACTCACAGGTGTCGCAAATTGCAAACGCTTTTCGCTAGTGTTATGTAATAAGTTGCTCGATTCTGGAGATTCTGATGATTTATAAACAATTGACGCTGTTGTCATCTCATTCTGTTCATCTATTTTGTCAAATGATTCATCGGCGTATGTTATTGTTCCATCATCAAGAGTGCACAATGCCTTTCCTTCATCAATCCGAGGCAAGGAACCAGTGGAAAGCTTGCTGATCGAAACTGTTGGATAATAGCTAACAGTAGGTGTAAATAATACTGCTGGAGATGTCTGAAAAAAATTTTGATTTCATAAAAACAAACAAATATTCTCCGTTGAGAGTGAAAATATGATCAACATTGATTTGTAAGTGTAAATGGAAAGTAGATGCTTCTGAGCCATGAAACACTTTCAAAATTTGCCTGCATCTTTGTCATATAGATACTTCAATTTTATTCTCTAAAACATAACCAAAATACTAAGAAGTTGAAAAATGTTAAGAAGTTAAATTACATCGCCACTACTTAGGCGTGGTGAGGACCCTTTGAGAAATGATTCCTTGGAGCGCGTAGGTTTTATGTCATACTCGAAATTTTCGACATCAGCAGCAAGAGCAGCAAATCGAGCACGCAGTTTCTCATTACATGATTTTTCTGCCATAACGTCATCATGCAGTGAATCGGAACTTTGCTGAAACAACATAATACATTTAAATGAAATGCACTGACACTAGAAAGCCTGATATGAATTGCCAAATAGTTTCTTATGTTCCCTCAGTTTAAATTTGAGTTTCGTTTCTCGTTTTTTTAATACCATGTTAAGATTACATTATTTTCAAGATTTTTAAATTACATTATATTAACAAACATTTTGGAAATCATTCAATGAAATTCTTTTCATTAGTTCTAATTCTTTTATTGGATAAACTGAATGAGTGTCCTGCTCCCTGTTCCTGTTTAAGAGTGGACGCGATGTTGCCGATTCGGTGCTCATTTGTGCCAATGATGTTTCTGGAAACTTTGTTGTCAATTAACGAGAAGTTTTACAATAGCTATACCAAAATAAGAATAATGGGATCGCTAATTCAGTATTAGAAGAATTTTTTTTTAACAAACATTTCAAAAATTATGCATCGAATTTCATTAATTCCTTCAATAGAGAAATATTTTTCTACTGAAGTGAAATTTTATAGAATGAGATAAAAAAGCACCTATTTTGTAATCTAATAATGTATTTTCCTTTTCAATGAGTAACTCTCGCTCTTTTGTACGCTGCATAATTCTCTGAAATTTGCATAAATAGAAGATTTTATATTTTCGAACATTGGAAATTCTACTACATGTGAATATTCATCGCTCAATAGTCATCGTTTATTATTCTAGCTATTATTTTAGCATATCCATAGCTTCCATACGAGCTTATTCATTTCAGCAAAGAATTTGATTAAAATACTAATTGAAACAATAAATTAATCTTATTACTTATACAGACAACTTCAAAATACTCAAATCAATATTGAAAATTAACTCTTTGTGAGCAATAAGTGACAGAAATTGTTGGCAATTCATAAAAATGAAAATAGAAAATATTTTTTTAATACAAACAATTTTATATTGTTTATAAAAATAAACAATTTTAATAGAAATAAAAACTTACTGCCAATTCCGCATCATCTGTTTCCATACTGATCGATAAGTCTTCGCTATTAAGTATACCTTTATTGGCTTGCAAATTTGAAAGTAGATGATTAAAAAGGTTTTAAATAGAGGTATCAGATAAAAAAGCTGTAGTAGCAGCGAATGCAAACATAAAGATAAGTGGAATTTTTGCTCTATCAACTAATAATTCACAAGAAAATATAATCTTAACTTCGATGTGCTATATAACTACGAATCTGATGACATTATATGGCTATGAATCTAATGACGTTCAGCAAAAAACTTCTTACATTTAATATTTTAAATAATAATAAATACAAAAGCTATCTTAATCACATATTTTTAAATTAATCTGTTGTAAGGAAAATTTTCTTCAATGAATCATTGTAACCTAAATTTCTTACATTTTATTAAAATCATATATAAAGTTTTATGTGCTGTGACATTACTATCATATTTTGGTTATCGTCTCATATATTCTCAGTTTAAGGAGTATTTGACTTATTTCGTTTACCTTCAAAATGAAATACGAACATGCAAATTATCTATGATTCAGAATGCAATACTTAAAATAAAATGACCTCTAATTTTTAAAAAATTAATGTCCACATACAAAATCCCTGACTATTGCTTAAATACAGAATTATCTATGATTTAGAATGCAATACTTAAAATAAAATGACCTTAAAAGTAAGCTTTTAGAAATGTCTACACACAATTGCTAATCCTATTGCTCAATTAAATTTATTTCCATTAATTTCTATCTATATACTTCTTCCTTGCTAATTATTATCAAAATTTATTCACCAATGATGCTGCAAATTATCATTCCATCCTGTAAAAGCTATCTGATATGAAGAGATCTAATATTTCTTGATTCAGATCAAATGAATGAACTGATCTCGAAATATCCACAAAATCTAACAGAAAACTTTTCTTCTACATAAAATAATCAAAAATTTAACAAAAATACATTTTCCAAAATTCAAAAATGCAATTGCTATAAGTGCGCAAAAGATTTAGAAATAATTAGCGTCTTCCCAACAACAAGCACTTCTCATCGATTGATACAAGCAGGCCTTGCTGTTTCCCGCCTGTTTCAAATTTGAACTATATCGCTTTTTGAGCACAGTATGCAACTCTTCTAGCTTAGATTGATGATTGAGAGTGATAATTTGATGAGATATATTAAATGACATAGGTTAAAGGTTAATGAATGAATGGAATGGAATGCCTTAACTCTGTTATCAATACAGTTATTTTCATTATCTTATCTTCCTATCTATCCTATCACTTGCAATGTATTTAGATAAGAAAAAAAAGAAAATCAAAAAGAAAAGAAGATGCATTATGAGTTATTTTGCAAAATTCTATTTAAATTTTTTCTTAATCGTTCATTTTTTAACTTTTTTGCAATTATCAATTGATTTTCACAATTTTATGTCACAAATTTAAGTTAGATTTTCGTTGAGTGCCTTTAAGTGGGAAATGATGGACCGCATGAAATTTAGCTTCGTTGATGGTAGTATCCATTTAATGAGTACGTATCATCTCATCCGATACTTGTTTCATAGGTGTGTATTGCAAGGAATCATTGCCATAACTATTTAGCAAATATTGCATGACCTATTAGCATCAATCATTGGATTTTTTTTTTTTTTTTTTTTTGAATCAAGTTTATGGAGATCAGCGATTGATATTGATCATTTGACCTTTGCATGATATGTTGAGTAGGACAGGCAGGAAAATGTATAAAACATTGTTTTTTGCATCTTCCTGAAAATTGCGACTGTAATTTCATTGATTTCAATAAAAGATGCACAACAAATAGCGTTAAATTTGATTTTCAATATCAAATAATTCAGTAATGCAAAGTGGAAGTGAAAGCGGTGCAAGTTCTGATTTGTTCAGTAGTTATGAGCAACATCCACCACCTCCAGGTTCACGTTTGGCGCAATATCTGCATGGAAACAGCACCCAGCAAGTATCTCGACCCTCTGCTTGGACTAACCGTAAGAATTTTCTCAGAATTTTCAAATTATAGGTATTTAAGGAACTAGCAAGAGAAAGTTTGGTTAAACGCTTTTGAGTTATTGAAGAAAGGGTCAATAGGATGAGTCTGTCATACAAATTGGTCCTGGAAGAAAAAGGATTAATGGAAGTGATTGCATGAATCAGATCAAAAACTAAAGCAAGTTTTTGTTTGTCAATTATTTTGGAAAATCTATAGCAGTTTTGTGCTAGGTTATCAAAATTTTTTGTAGGGATATCATCAAATCAAGGGACCATAGCGAGTCCTTATGCCTTCAACAATCATTCCAATTCCCTTTCCAGCAATGTTGGTTATATTTTTGGATTCGATATTAGTTTTATGTTGCTTAGCTAGCACTTCATTTCTTTTTTTACATTTTGCATGTTTTACATATAACAGTATCAGAAACACGGTCACGAAAAACCATCATTACTAATATATTTAAATTTGTGAAGCTATGTTGATATCTTGTTTATAAATTTACTAGAATTGATTTTGCAGCTACCGCATTTTACAACATCTTTTACGGCAATGGGATTGAGCGATGAAAAAGAAAACCCATCATTATCGGCAATGTCTTACGGTTTTCCTACGTCATCGCAGCGATCGCTTAACTACTGTAAGTACTGCTGATGTCATGTGCTTTAGCTGTTACTAAAAAAGTATAACTGGTCATAAAGCACAGCTTTTCTTCTGTAGTCTGCTGTTCTGTGTGGAGTAACTCGTTCGGATTTAACCATAGATTTTATCCAGATAATTTTCATGATCACTATCTGTTATGATGTATTTAGATAAGTTGAAGTATTTGATACGTATTTACACTTAACCTGTAAGGTTATTGTTCGAAATACTGCTTATTAGCCGTCATATCAATTCCTTTATTGTTTGATCGTATGTTCAGTATTTGGCTTATTTTTTTCTTATTTTGTTTTTTGAGCTAATGTAGCACAAGGTTTAACTGCCTCTTCGATAATGCACGATTCAATAAGACCAAGCAGTCACATAAGCCAAGAAAATTGTGGTTCACTGCAAACTACTGCAAACTATATGGTTTGTGTTTTTTTCTTTTTTTTTTTTTTTAAGAAATTTTTGCGAAAAATTTTGCTAGGAAAAAATGAAACGGATGTTGAAACTATTCCTCATTTCAATAATTTCATTTTCCAGCAAGAAAATTTTGGTGGGACAACATATTTCTTCACACCAACTACAGCAAATTCCGCTGTTATTGACGGACAGTCATCTGTTCCACAAAAAGACGATCGCGTATACGTGGTAAATTTCTTTAGTTTCAGATTATTCATTTTGATAATGTAATTTAACAAATGTGTTCAGATATATCTGTGCTGATACTTACAAGGTTTGTAAAGCAGTTTTATTTTTGTTATAGATTATAAGGGGGAAAGGAATATAAAGTTTGAGCGTACAAAAATAAATTGTGAACATCGAAACATCTTTATTTTTGTCCCTTATATTGTCATTTTTTTTGTTGTCATTTTGTTGCACTTAATTATCTGCTGCTTTTATAGTAATTATTTATTTCTTTTTTGTTTTTAGTCGGTTTGATTTGTCCTGAGTTCGAGCATTTAAAGGATTACCATTATTGTTCGCTTATATAATTTTTCTTTTCATTCTGATAGTTTTTTCAGACAACAAATGGTAATTTTGTATATCATGGCCCGTTGCCACATATTGGCAAATATAAACCGCCACGAGGACTTTCATATTTCACACCACCTGAACTAAAAATGGTACTAAGTTTGTAATAAAACAGTGCATATATATTTTTTGCTAATTCTCTTTGAAAATGACTTTGGTTACAGATGTTTTCATCGACTGGATAAAACTTGGAAGCTAACATTATTGCCTGCGCTCAAGTTTGCGTATATGCATAAATTGTTAATATATACACTTATCTTTGAAAACGAATTTCAGGAGTTATTGCAACGACAGCTTGCTATACAGTGTCGCGCAGAACCGTCGCTTTATCCTGATATCCCGCAAAATGTCGAATACTTCCAGAATCTGGTTCCACTTGAAAATGTCAAATTTGTGGGCGGCCATATGGAACGGGGAATCATCGGGTCACACATCACAACAGTCTATAAAGCAATCAATGGACGCGATGGCATGCCCTACTGCTTAAGGCGAATTCATAGTAAGTGATTTTTTTTAAAAAATAGCTACAGTGGAGAGAAGGCTTGTCTACAAAGTAGTTTCTTAAGTTTTGGTAAGTATTACATAAATTACTGAAATATGCTACCTAAATTATCAAGTCTGTTCATCTTATTAAGCAAATTATTGAAAAATGAACATGGCAATAAACAGCAGGGTATTCAAGCAAATAGATATCAATTATTTTTTTAAGCTTCGAAAAACAGTAATTTTATTTGAGAGGTATAATTGGTAGTTGAGAATGTGATCGTTTAAAACGTATTTGCAGATCACTTTTTATTAGCTTTTTTTCTGAATAATATTTTTATTTTTGAGTAGGAAAAAAGGCGTATCGTTCTTGTAACTAGTTGGAAATACTGAACTTAAGTTGTAACTATTTTTTATTAACTCGAGACATAATATTATTGACAACCATTGAGGAAGATATATTGAACTTTCACTTTTGGAATTTTCATTAGAAAATCATTTATTCTGTTTACGCAGATTTTCGAGTGAGTGCAATGAAACAACTGTCATTAGCTGATAACTGGAAGAAATTAATGCATGTAAATGTTGTGCAGCTGAGAGATGTTATACAGACTCGTCAGTTTGGCGATCACTGCAAGTTTTTTTTTTCTTTTTTCAGATTTGGTACGAAAGAAACATAAGAAATAATCAGTCCCACTAATATGTAACCAAGTTAAAATAACTTTTTTCTCTAAAAATGTTGAAACACTCAATTACTGTATCAGTGAAGTTTATCTGTAAATTTCGAGTTTAATGGAATGAATTATGCAATAGGTGCAACTTTTCAGCACTGCTATTTGCTTACGATTATCATCCGCTCTCAGAAACGTTGAAAAATCGGCATCTAAACAATCGACTAAATGGTATATGAGCTATACTTAATTTATAAGATACTTTGTGCAGTAAGGAGAGTATTCTTACTATTAAACTTCATTGGTGTGTAATGTTAATGAAAAATGAGAGCAGATGTTTTTCTGTGTATTTGAATTCTCCTCAAAAGATGAAGATTTTTTGAAGAAGCATTTCAAGCAAAGAAACTTAAGTAAAATTAATGTATTGATTGAATATTTGCGAGGTTATTGTTTGAGATTTAAGAAAGTGTTCGAGATTTACTGCTAAATTCCAACACCAGTTTGGTTTGATAAAGAGAAAAAGGGTATACTGTAATTGGTTTGATTATTATTTACTAGAATGTTTTTTAAATATATAAATTCATATAAGATGTGCGGAATATGTTCATTACTGTAATACGCTGATTTTATGTCTTATCAGGTTCTTCAAAATTAGGACCGATCGCAAATCTTCCTGGAGGTGGTCCATTGGTGCAAGAATCTTTAATGTGGTCGTATATAGTGCAACTGTCATCAGCCCTTAGAGCTATACACTCTGCTGGTATGGCTGCACGAACTGTTGATCCATCAAAAATTATTGTTTTTGATAAAACCAAGCAAGTTTTTCCATAACCTTATCCATAACCTTATTCCATAACCTTTCATTTCCGAGAACAGAAACGAGATAATTATGAAGGAATTTATTTTACGCAAACATATTTTATTAAACTATTTTTGATTCGTTCTGTTTATGGTATGAAAAATTTTTAAAGTGAGAAATGATGAATGTTTCAAGGTCCTCTATTCAAAGACTTGGTAGGTATGGATAAGATCAACAAATAATGACAGTGAAATAAAGCTGAAATATTTGTTGTTGAAATATAACAGACCTTATCCAATTTATAATTTACTCGTTAATCAACTTTACCGCGTTTTCTTTAGAGTGATGTTGAGCAGTTGCGGCATTCTGGATATTATCAATCCAGGGAATGATCATACCATACAATTATACCAGGTGAGCTGGTCTATTGATGAGACAAATAAGTTGCTGTTGATTGCTGTAATTGTGGAAAGAACATTTATTGTCAATTGCCGTTTTGATAAATAATAACTAAATTGAGTATTGTCTTTTCAGCAGGATGATCTGAACGGTCTTGGTCGTGTACTAATTGCACTGGCAATGGGTTCACTGAATGCCGTTCGTCGTGAAAATATCAGCAACAGCATAAGTATTATCAATCAGCAATGTACCACAGATTTGAAGAACATTATAACGTATGCTAAGTGCTGGGCACTGTTTATGTCTTCCACTCACTTTAGCTGGAGCAATTTGAAATTGAAAAAAAAAAAATCTTTAGATACATGATAGATTTTTAAAGTTTGGTTATTGATGATATGGTCATCTAAAGTTGAATGGTTGATGGTCTGAGTCCTGATGATCTGTCTATAAAGATTTGCAACCATTCTTTCAGGCTTTTGTTGCAAGCTTCAACTCAGCGACCACATTCTATCAACGAAGTGATGCCAATGATTGGTGCTCGTTTCTATGCACAGCTTGAAACAACTCAAATGAAGAATGATCTTTTGGAGAACGAATTATCAAAGGAATTGGAAAATGGACGTTTATTTCGATTGTTATGTAAATTAAATACTATTACTGAGCGGGCGGAGTAAGTTATTTTACTATATGGAGGATTTTACATAATTTTTTGAGCGAAATATTTTGTCTTTGCTCAATCTTAACTTGAACTTTTTTGTTTTGAACAACTGAAAAATCTTAGAGATGAAGTAATAAAAAATATATTTGTGCTAAGACATTATTCAGAGCACTTAAAATACGGCAACTACTGCTAGTTGTCATATTTTACTTCGCTTGATAGCAAATCAAATAAAGCCTTGACCAAAGTTTCCAAGAAATTTAAATTCAGATTTCAAATGGACATGTCATGGAGCGAAACGGGTGACCGGTATTTGTTAAAGTTATTCCGAGACTATTTGTTTCATCAAATAACTGAAACTGGCAAACCATGGATTGATATGGCACATATTGTCACATCCTTGAATAAGGTTATTCCCATGTTTCAAATTAATTAGACATTAGATTAGGTATATTCTCATTAATTGCCATCTGATTTCAGTCAGCTATTATTTTTCGAGAAGCAGCAGATTCTTAATCAGTTGTTTGATCTACTGCGCATTAACTTTTATTATTTCTTTCCCGATTTTCCAACTCTGTTTGATTACTTACCACATGCTTCCATCGCTATTTAATTTTGATATCGTTCACTTCAACCACTTTAAATTATTCGAGCAAATGAAACTTTTAAAACCAAATTGTTTTCAGCTAGATGCTGGTGTTAATGAGAAAATTCAGTTAGTTTCACGTGATGGTGAAAATGTGCTTGTGGTATCGTACACAGATTTGCGGCGTTGTTTGGAAAATGCTTTCAATGAACTGCAAAATCGACCACCATCATTATCAAATCCACTGTTGCCAGTAGTTGGTCATCCCTAAAATTTTTTGTTTGAGGAGCTTACTGTATTTGTTATTACACTAACAGGTGAGTTAAAAATTTATAATGAATTTAAGATCATTTTTGCATTTAATAATTTTAGTAATAATATATGAAAGATATATCAAGATTATTTCTTCTTTGATATATTTTCTGTGATATTATGGAAATTATAAAGTGCTAAAAACAATTGTTCCAAACACTTCTTTTCCTTTGCGAGTATTCTTCGCATAGCACTTAAACCTCCATTTGCTACATGTATACTTATAGTTATTTAAATGGTATATTTATTCGCGCGTTTCTTTTTGTTTGTTTTGTTTATATTTTTTTTTAATATTCATAAAAAAAAATCTACGAATGTTTTCTCAAGTGGTCATTATTTATTGCTTCCAAATTATTTTGTCGATTCAGAAGCTTTTACATGTGAAAATTCTTTTTATGTTTAATGCAACTTGCCGCATTATTTATGGGTTTTGCATACTTTAATATTGTTTCCAGATTTGGTTTTTTAGTTTTTTCATTTGATATGTTTTACATGATAAAGTGAGGTATTTTTTAATGTTGTTATCAAAAAATGTTTCGTTGCTTTATTTTGTCACGTTTCCAGTATTTTTTATAAAATTGCAGTGTTGTCATTATGCGTCAATATTAAATTCGTATATTTTCGCTCCCCTACCATTTCAACTGTTTTCAACTTTCTTCTCTACTTATACTCAGAAATTCTTTTTGTCGCGTTTAATTTATCGAATTCGATCGATTCATAAATGTTCCTCATTTGAAATCTTGTTTATTGATAATGTGATGCATTGCGGATTAGTTTTGCAATGAATCAAAAATATTACGACACTTTCTGTCTTTTTCTGTTCCATTTAAGATAATTAAAATGTGGTTTTTTTTTTCTTAGCAAAAGTAAGAAAATGAAAGAAGTGTGTCGAAATTTTGTATACTTTATGCTATTCAGATCATTTAAAATTCAAACAGATTTTGTGAGTAAATTCTTGTTTTGTGTTGTAATTTAATTTTGGATTGAATAGTCTAATTGTCTTTCCAACTATTTTTGTCTTTTTTTTTCCTTGGGTATCCCGTTCTATTTTATATTCATTTTTTTTTTATTGAAGTTTACATTCTAAATGAACCTAAATATTTCGATTTATGAATCCATGATACATTTCTGCTGGCATTAAGGGGAGTTGATAAAAATCAGTTTAATAGGAAATTTTTTTTTTTGCAATACGTAACTAATGAAATGGTTATCCTTTGCTCTCTTTGATTTTTTTTTTCCGATTCATCGAAGGTTTAGTCAATTATTCTTCATTCTGAATTGGAAGAATTCATCTTTTTTTGTTTCAGTTAGTTTTCTGGGAGTTGGATTTTTAGATCATTTTTTTATAACGATATATATTATTGATCCGGAAGATATTTGCATAAAATATCAGATGACAATTGGTCCGAAGGGATTAAAAAGATGTCTGAAAGTGAAATAATGACTTATGCTTATTATGATACCAAAAGGTATGAACAAAAGAAATTGGTAAAGAAAGAAAGAGAATTTGAAAAGTCAATAAGAGATTTTTTGGTATTACTCGTAAAATAAAGCAGGCGCACTGCTTGACTCACAGGAGGTATGTTTCTGTGTTTCATTGTATTTCACTAGCAACTCTGTTTGTTTAGTTGAAATATTTCTTTTCTTTGTGAAGTTTGCTCTTTTATATCGTTTTATGTTTTTTGTGTTTGTATACTGTTGAATATGATTGATTTGATTTGTGTTTTGGGTAATTCTCACAAAAGTTTTAATCATTTATTGTTTATATTTTCAGAATAAATAATTCCTGCTTTGCACACAGTACACGATTATGGGATTTCGGTAAATATAATTGTTTTCTTGCAGTTAGCATGAAATTTGTCTTTTTGTAAACTTTTTTTGCATTTTAAGGCATATCTAAATGCAGAAAATAGAAATATGCCATCAAATTTGTAAAAGTTTTAACGATTACATATCTTGTGGCAACTTTGAAATATTTTATAAAATTTTGTTTTTCCTGTTGTGCTCACAAATGTTTTATGGATTTCTTACGGATTCAAATTTCCAGAAGCTTCAGAGTTGCAAAGAGTTTGTCTGTAAACAGTGAATACTATAAACTGCTTCAATCTTGCAGAAGCATCGTTTGAATAGCAGGTGTTTTATTTTGATGATGCTTATGAATTGGCATTATGAATGAAGGAGCTTTTCTAAGAATTGCTATCGGATATATGAGCAAAAAAACCTTTAGTATTTTTCATTTTATTCAAGTACTCTTTTTCTAAAATATTAAATTTGAAAAAATTGTGAGATAGAACTACTTTGGAAGATTCGTTATCTGCAAACTGTCATAAACAAAAGACTAGAAAAATATTAAGGTACGGAAGAGATTTCTGATAATCTATGCATAAATATATATATATATATATATATGGAGAGTACTTTTATGCTCCTATATATATTTTTCTATAAATTGGGAAAGTTTTTCTTAGTTTGGGGAATTCTCATATAAAATACCATATCAATATTCGATATTCCCTTTAATTCAGATATTTTTGTTTTTAGCTTTTCAAATTTATCTTACTTCCAATTTTCAGAAAACAAATACTGCTTTGCAAATATCTATTACTTGTTTTTATCAGTCAAGCAGCTATATTTGTGCTGTTTTTTTTTTTTTTTTTTTCAATTTCCTCTTTGAATCAAATGTACGTATAAAATACTTCGCCGAAATGTCATTGTTTAGTGTTTATGCTTTATTATAGTTTGTTTTTTTAAATTTCCTTCATTTGTGTATATTTCTTATCAGTAAAAATGTAAAGAAAGTTTTCGGACAAAACTAATCCTCAGCATTCTAACTTTGCTGCATTTGGTGATAAGCCACTATTATTGTATCACATATGCAAATTTTTCCATTTTTTATTTCTTATAGCCTGAAAATAGCTATATTTCATGCTATCGAGTACCAATTGCCCAAGACATCTAAATTTAAGGCTTTTAAATTCAAATTTAAATTTAAATTTAAAGTAATTTAAAGCTTTGAAAAGTACTGTTTATGAAAATTTAATCCAAATAAGCCAGAGCAGGACAAATTGCTTGGGCCATCTTACGTCGATTACTCTTTGTGCAACTCACTGATCCCAATGTTATGTAGCCAGGAGAGCTGTCATTTTATCAATTGTTCGTTGGTCTGTTAGGTTATGTACTATCAAGGGGTCAACCGGATAGTGGGCAGAAGGGGTATAAAAGTATTTTTAACCAACTTCCGTATTCCCGTGTGATTCAATCTTTGTATTCTGAAGTCCTCGTTTTGACTTCAAAGTCCACGTTTTGACCGTCGCATTTGATACACGTCATGATAACAAACAATAGTAAGCTAATTATAAAGCATGGATGGCAATTGAAAATTTTTCAAAAAAGTTGATTGTAATAATATTTGAACTACAGTTCCATGGTCCTTATTCCCTAAATGATTCGTCTTTTTATTTTGAAGTCCATGTTTTGACTTCAAAGTTCACGTTTTGACTGTCACATTTGATACACGTCATGATAACAATAGTAAGCGTGGTTAGAAGGCATAGATGATAATTGAAAATTTTCCAAAAAGAATTGATTGTAACAATATTTAAATATAGTTCTATAATCATGACAACTACATTTGGTCATCAATGTGAATGGATTTCTTTTTTTTTTTGTAAATGATTCGTTTTTTTTTTTTTTTTTTTTTTTTTT